>JARQOD010003111.1:0-68760 GCA_033576555.1 Oophaga sylvatica | reverse complement strand
CCCTGGACTTCAGGTCCCTATACAACAGTGAGTGTTTATGGCAACATGAGGAAACCTCTCCTCAGAGCCAGGCTCTTGGGAAACCTCATTTAGAACATTTATATTTTCCTGGGCCGTTTTTAAGAGAGGGGTCTCGCCACTGCTCACTCTCAAAATTGTCACAGGACATCAGGAAGTCAGGGACACTCGGTACCCAGAACCACCATCCTCGTCTCCCAACATCACCTGCAAAGGAATTTCATCACTATCACAGTCATCATTATTATCAATATCATTATCATGATTATGATCATATCATCATTACTATCATGATCATCATCATTATCAGCATCAGCATCATTACATGGTCATCACATTATCATGATCATCATCATCATTATCATCATCACATCATCATTATCACATAAGTTTAACGGCCCACTAGCATTGTGTTCCGCCCCCTCGGGACTGCCAAGTAGTATAGGAGTTCCCCATTATCGTCAAACTCAAATCTGACAGGTCGACACGCCCCCTATCATTTAAATCCGTCTCCCTGGATTTGATCTGTCTGGACTTTGCTCAGGCTGGGAAAATCTGAGCTGCTGGATTTGTGAATTTCAATCAAAGTGATTTATTCGTCTCTATTGATATTTTATCCACTGGATTAGATTAGTCTGTGTAGTATTAGTGTATTAAAGGGAGAGAAACTTTTAAGGACCCAGTAATTGTATAAGGAGTTCTAGTTAAATATAGACTTCTGTATATAACGAGTATATAAGGATTTTTAGTGAAATAAAGATTGAATCTTGATTTTATACTTTTTTGTGGAGAGAAACTTTTAAGGACCCATAAATGCATGTAAAGCACTACTGTGGTGGAAAGCTGTATCAAGCTGCTAAAAGGTGTTTATTTTTTAGTATTATCCAGGATATAAGTTTTAAACTACAACTGCAAAGGCAATTTAATTGAAGTATCACTTATAACACATTTGGAATTATGACACTCAACTTATAGTTTTATTCAGTATATATATATTTAGCTTGGCAGTGTATCTACACTTATATCAGACTGGGAAGAATGAATGACATGGAGTTAGGAATTTCCAGACTATTTCTGATTTTAGTGAAATACAGACTTTTGTTACAGATCGGTAACTTATTACCAAGCTGTGTGAAACAAGGCATGTGTTTTGTTAGAAGTCTAAATAATTTTTTCTATCTACTGCATTGTTGACATGAATTGTCATTGTGGAGAGAAACTTTTAAGGACCCAGTAAAGCATGTAAACAGGACAATTGAGAGAATGAGTGAAGGTCGATGCTATTGTGACATGCTAGACTGTAATAAAAATAAATTCAAAAAAGAAAAAGAAGCTTTTGCACTAAAAATACAATTTTTATTAAGGTCTAAAATACATTATCATGGATAAAAATCCAAAAGAGTGGGATATACAGCATGCAGAAAAATAGGCAAATGCAAGGAGTATTCGGGGGTGTGTACAAGGCTGGGTTGTGTTATAGTTCTAAATATTTTTCTAACTACTGGCTAACATGGTACAAAGATATACATCTTTACTGCACCATAGAGGTAATTTATCTGTGTGTGTGTTTCACACAGGACAAGTTCTGTGAACCGATTTTGTGTGGGAAAAGTCAACAATTTTTATTAAGGTCTAAAATACATTATCATGGATAAAAATCCAAAAGAGTGGGATATACAGCATGCAGAAAAATAGACAAATGCAGACAGGTATGAACTAACATTCAAATCAATATATAAATGCAAATCGCCATATCTTATATGTTATAGCGATAATAACTAATCCGGGGCTAAACAATAATAACCTCCATATATTTGTCCGTATATATGCATCTATGTAACTCACAATATCCCCCATAGGCAGACATATATGCACTATATATAGGATTATAAGTATCTCAATGAAGCAGGTATATCAATAAAGTAACTCCCCATCACAGCTGCTAATATAATGATGTTACCATGCAAGTGCAGGGCTCACAATTAGAGTTAGAGCGATACTTTCCGATATCCTAAAGTATCGGAATCGGAATGGTATCGCCGATATCACTAAAATATCGGCGATACCCGATACCGGATACCGAAGTCCCCATGTAATTATGGGAACAAAATATCGCAACAAAAAAAAACCCCATTCTTTCCTTGTAAACACTAAATATACACACATAGAATACATATATATATATATACATGTCATTGTGACATATATATATACATATATGTATAGTTTACTACACTTCTACATAGTAAAAAATCCTTTGATTCAATTGCCGGTTAAAGCCGGCTTCAGTGAAAAGACAGAACACCCGACATGAAATGACACTTGGTGTACATAGGGTTAACCATGTCTTTTCATGTCGTTTGCTATCTGATTTGCACAAACAATTAATCAGTCTATGTGTGCAAAATTTCCACCTGTAGGGGTTAATTAAAGTGTAAAATTCGTTGTAAAAAAAAACGGACTTTTTTTGCTACGAATTTACACCTTTAATTAACCCCTACAGGTGTGAAATTTTGCACACATAGTCTGATTTAATTGTTTGTGCAAATTAGATAGCAAAGGACATGAAAAGACATGGTTAACCCTAATGTACACCAAGTGTCATTTCATGTCGGGTCATAGGTCATAGGTGTTCGGTTCTGGATGCCGAACTTTACTGTTCGGGTTCGCCCATCTCTACTTGCAAAATCACCAATCTATAGCACAAAGCTCTCCAAGAGCAGTTCTCCTAATCACAGCTCTGACTATCCTGAGCTATGTGCTTGTTCAAGTGCATTATCTCTATATTACCGTAAATACAGTGATAGCATGTACATTATAAAACAAATCACTAATAGCTGAATGTGTTACAGCAGAACTTTTTTAGTTCTACTAATACTATAACTCAGCCTATCCTATCAAAACAAAGAAGTAAAGAGCAACATAGCTCTGACCTGCTCCAGAGACAAATTGAGAATATTTTTTTAAAATTGTAACCACAACAAACCAGCACATTAAAAAGTTGTTGTTGTCCAATGTCCATAAAGTACTATATTATGCTAAACAGTGGCCAGAGACCGCCATAACCATGCCACAATAGTCCCATAGTTTGTTTCATAGGACAGTGCGATTCTGTGCCTGCACACAGCCATATACTTTGCATAAAGTACCATATTCTACCTGCAAAGAAACCAAATTGTGTGTTTGCAGTCCTACAATGAGCCTATATTGCACCCAATAAACTACACATTAAACCCAAATTAGAGTAATACTTGCCCATGTACATAGATGCCAGAGAGAACCACTTTTAATTTATTGTGTATAACAACGCACATTATTCCATATTGTGCCCTTTTGATTGATCCGATTCCTAACTGAAGGGGGTTTTCCAATCCTTAAAGAAAACTTCAAACTTGCTCCAAATAGTAAAACATAATCAAATATATTAAGTTTTACCCTTACCCCTCCTGTGCTGCTGGCCACAGGACCAACGTGTGTTGCTTTCCATTGTGCTTGACAGCAGTGATTGGCTCCTGAGTGACATGGCATTCAATCGACCTCAAAGCATGGTTAACAACTCCTGAAGGTTCTCAGCTCCCAAAACTTCATGAATGGGCTAATCTCTAAATTCCCCACCCTTGCCCACTCAAATTGTATAAAAAATAGACAGCGGACCCTCGATTTTACCTGATCCGTAGACCATATTGTTTTTATATCCATTCAGGAGTTAGGAACACTCTGGCACAACAAGATACTTCTCTTTTATATCCTAAATATGCATGCATGCTAAATTCTGTTATTTTTTTATGATGCCAAACCCTATATAGATTTGTATAATCATTGGGTCACATGGCAAAACAAAAATAGGGACAAAGTCAAGTTTGACACCAAATCAACAAATTCACATTTAGGAGAATCAAAGAACAATCAGACTAATGATCTGTTGAGACTGGGTACAACTTTAGAATACATATAGCCAGTGCACAACATAAATCTTTTACACGTCAATGCAAAGTCAATAACATGGCCCTCTAAAATTGAAAATAAAAATAGTTTGCGCACATAAAAACTAAAGACACAAAAGGATCTGTAGAAAAATAGGAATATGCATGTGTCAAATGGAAAACAAACAATAAAAATTTAGACGCACTCTGTAGAACAGTTTGAGATGCAGATTAATAATACAGTAAAAAAATAAAATTGCACTAAGACCCGTGAGAAAAAGGTGATGAGAAAAGCCTGTAGTCTATTATGTAGTAAACCCCAAACCAAAGGACTAAATAGTCATAATACGCATAAGGTATTTATTCATATGGGTATTAAATATGGACAAACCCTGAAAAAGTAAAAGAGGTCCTCTTTTAAACGATGGAGCAGAAAAACGCTGCAGAAATCCAAAAAACCTTTTATGCAGAAAGGTCAGAAGAAATTGACACTGTCCCGGCCGTGACAGCTCAGATGAATGAGTATTAGTGGTGCACTGTGGAGAAAATATTCCTGTTTGCACAGGTTTTACCTGACAACCCCGATGGGTCACTTGCAATAGAAAGTCCAATTTCAGCCTCCTCTGGCCTGCTGACAACCCCGATGGGTCACTTGCAGTAGAAAGTCCGACTTCAGCCTCCTATGGCCTTCAGACGAAACTTACATCCGTTGATGAAAGCCGGTGATCTCTGGCCTCCGTGGCCAGATCAGGAACGCCGCTGATGATGTTGAATCCTCACTAGGAAGAAGGATGTGGGCAGGACCTGTTGGTAAACTAGCCTGCCTCAAGCACAGTAGTACACAAAATCGCAATATCTAACTGTCCCTCAGAGTGAGCAGAGTAGCGTTCTGTCCCTAATTGAAAAAGAAAACACACCCATACGAAAACGCCCGAGCACCTCCCACACCGTTTTAAATTTACCAATCTCTGAACTACACTACCGTCTCATACTTGTAAGCATATATGTCTACGCAGTTCTATAGTGTACTTATACACGCAGATAAAAATTTCTGCGGTAACTAGTCGATATATTTTATTACGTGTGCAAGTTAGCTTTGTGAATGTGTTGTGCGCATTCATGTATGCTATATTTTATTTACAGCTGCTAAAGTATCGCCCGTGAGGTTGCAGGTTGAGGAGAAAACAGCCCCATAACGGCGGCGCCCGGCAGCGAGATGTCTGTTAATTCAGCATTCTCTTGTAGATCAGCACCCGGGCATACTTTAATATATATGTCTAGGCCCTCTTAGTGTACTTATACAAACAATCATGCATCGGTTTCACAGAAAATTTCGGTGCTAGTAGCTTTACAAATATCACGTTGAATCAGAGTAAAGTGGCTCATGTAGCTCTTCCTATAACTCCCCCACTTAAGCGGTTAACTACACCACGTATCTTTCTTTAGTTACGAGGATCGTCATTCGCGAGTTTTGCAGCAGCGCAATTATGGATTTGAGAACAAACGGAAGTGAGAACGGAGCCTCTTTCACACGGGTGTGTCGCAGATCGTGAAGAAAACGACCCGCCAACCGAGCACCCCGGGAATACTGAAGTAGTCGGTTTTAAGATATACGCTGTGTCAAGCTACAGAATCTGCAAATAGCAACGCGGAAGCAGCAGCTGCCAATTCAGCCGATGCATTACCGTCAAAAAAAACGCGCGGTATCGCGCCGTCGTGTAAGTAAGAAGCAGAAGGATATTGGTCGATTGCCTTACACACCAACAACCCGTATGGACTGGTGAACACACCAAAATGTTTCTTGAATGTCTGCACTACGTGCATAATAAACTCTCGCAGAACAGACTAAAATCTTTCTGCAACACGTATGAAAGACTGATAAGTGCGTGTCAACACCCGACATTATCGCAGAACTGTGTGATTTTAAACAAAATTATGCAAATGTATGATTTTAAACAAAAATTATGCAACTGTACAGTCAATTTTCCTGTGAAAAAAAACCTGTCTGCCTGAGAACGTATGGTTATGAATTGAAAATAATTAAAATGATCACGCATCACACCCTAGGGGCCGATACACGAGCTCCCAGCCATTTACACAACTATGAAATCCTGGAAAGTCAGCATTCACGAGCAAACAATCGGTCAAAGCAAAGAGCCTCTTGATACACACATCCAAAATTCTCGCGGGGGCCGCCTCTGTAGGCAATAGTGTTTGTGAAGCTCTGGGAGTTTGAGGATGATAGTTGTACGCACGACTTTTTACTCTTCTTTACAGCGGTAAATTTGCAGGGATAAATTTATAGCCCACAATCAGGGCGCCACGATTTCTTACTTTATTGTTAAGTCAGTGGTTTTTGAAAACTACCGGTAAATGTGATAGCCCGAGGTGTCGTCGTCTTGTTTGTGACGCTACCCGTTTTGTCTATAAGGATCATAGACTCGATAAATTTTATCCCCATGAAGCTCAGTAAATTACCTCAGGCCTCGGATTTTCAGTTTTCCACGCTTTTAATACCGAGAAAACAAAGCTATGTAGGTCCCATACCCGATGTGAAAGATTTATGAGCTAAGTACAGGCACTGGGTGCTTCTGGTACTCAGTGAGTCCGAAACACAGGTATGTTAAAAAGTTTGTACAGGTATGCTAAAAAGTTTGCACGCAATTTTTTTGTTGAATGCTGATCAAAATCGTTGCATAGGTGTGGTTCTGTGCCAAAATAGGCCGGGACACGTTTCAACATGCCTGTCTTTTATATCTGATGGGGGCTTAGCGTCTTTAAAAATAGGCCTGCGCTGCAAGAACGCTGCTCATCCCAGGCTATACAGAGGTTCAAAGTATGTAGCGCATACCGAAACATGGCAATCACCACGCCTTGTGGGTTTGTGAAGCAACTCGCTCAATATTTTCTAGATGACATGTGCGCGTGTTAACGGACAGCACATAGTTTATGAATTTCAGGGTTGTTTTTTTCATGGCTGTCCCTCGTGCTATAATGAAAAGATGCAGATAAGGTCACAAAAAAGCGCTAGCTGCAGCGGTGCTGGTACACCATAAGAGTGCTGTGGGTGCATGAGTGGCGTGAAAAGTTTAAAAATGATTCAGAGGATCACCACCACTATGAGATATGTATTTTCCAAACACCACGATGATCTGTTTGCCACCTACATTAAACTACACTATAGGGGCGAGGTGTAGAGGCCCGGGACTTGTCCGGCATGCCCGGACATGCGGACTTGTCCGGGCATGCCCGGACATGCCAGTTCCGAAATAACGAATTTGCTCTCAATTTGTCATCAAGTTGCTGAAATCGTGTTAGTAATCAAATTAACACATCTTGGTTCGCTACAGTATTCGTAGGTAACTATTAAAATAGCAGCTGAGAGCCAGAAAACACAGCTATGCTAAAAAGTTTGTAACCAATTTTTGTTGAGTAGTGGTCAAAACCGCTGCATAGGTGTAGGCCTGTGCCAAAATAGGTCTTTCTGGTACGACATGGGAGTCAGAAACAGAGGTATGCTAAAAAGTTGCAGCCAATTTTTTGTTGAATACTGATCAAAATCGATTATTATGGGCTATGGACATGGCACAGAGTGTTCTGGTATGTCATGAGGGCCCGAAACACAGGTCTGTTAAAAAGTTTGTACTGATTTTTGTTGAACGTACTCATATCCTGCATAGGCGTGGGCATGTACCAGTCGAACTATAATGAAAATTATGCCGATTATTATGGGTTCGTGTACATGGCACAGAGTGCTTCTGGCATGGTCTGAGGGTCCGAAACTCCTGTATGTTAAAAAGTTTGTACCCGATTTTTTTTTTTTGAATGGATGATCAAAATCGTTGCATAGGTCGGGCCTGTGCCAAAATAGGCCTTTTCTGGCATGGCATGAGAGTCAGAAACACAGCTATGGTTAAAACTATTACCTGATTTTTGTTGAACGATGCTCAATATCGATGCATAGAAGTGGGCATGTGCCAAAATAGGCCGGGACACGTCCCAACAGGCCTGTCTTTTATATCTGAGGGGCATAGCGTCTTTAAAAATAGGCCTGCGCTGCAAGAACGCTACGCATCCCAGGCTATACAGTTGGTCATGTGTGTAGCTCATAGCGGAACGTTAACATTCAACAGGCCTTGAGAGGGTTTGTGAAGCAACTCGCTCAATATTTTCTAGATGACTGTGCGCGTGTTAACGGCCAGCACATAGTTTTTGAATTTCAGTATTGTTTTTTCCACGGCTGTCCCTCGTGCTATAATGAAAATGATGCAGATAAGGTCACAAAAAAGCGCTAGCTGCAGCGGTGCTGGTACACCATAAGAGTGCTGTGGGTGCATGAGTGGCGTGAAATGTTTAAAAATGATTCAGAGGATCACCACCATCTATGAGATATGGTATTTTCCAAACACCAGCGATGATCTGTTTGCCACCTACATTAAACTACACTATAGCATAAGAGTGCTGTGGGTGCATGAGTGGCATGAAATGTTTAAAAATGATTCAGAGGATCACGACCATCTATGAGATATGGTATTTTCCAAACACCAGCGATGATCTGTTTGCCACCTACATTAAACTACACTATAGGGGCGAGGTGTAGAGGCCCGGGACTTGTCCGGGAATGCCCGGACATGCCCGGACTTGTCCAGGCATGTCTCACATGGACCCTATATGTCAGTTCACAATATGTCTATCAGTATTAAAATATAAAAACTCCTCTGTACATGATCCTTAAGCAAAATAAAAAATATAATGTAAAATAAATCTGTGAAGGAGCAAAAATGTTGAAAAATATGGTGTCTCACATGGACCCTATATGTCAGTTCACAATATGTCTATCAGTATTAGCAACTGAGAGTCAGAAACATTTGTCATGATGTTAGACAAGAGGAAAAGTAGCAGTGAGGGTCACCTGTTAATAAGTTAGCTATCTCTAGCAAAGAGTGCTAGAAATGAGGGCTATACACAATATCTAAATATCCACGTTTTGTAAAATGAGGGCTATACACAAGGGGTGCCAAGCCGCATTCAGGTATGATCTCCCATCTATGGCGCTGCTTTTTTAATATAGCTCCTCATATGGATTTGCTAATTGACTTCATATGCACGCACAGTATGTATTGTGAGCCCTGCACTTGCATGGTAACATCATTATATTAGCAGCTGTGATGGGGAAGTTACTTTATTGATATACCTGCTTCATTGAGATACTTATAATCCTATATATAGTGCATATATGTCTGCCTATTGGGGGATATTGTGAGTTACATAGATTGCATATATACGGACAAATATATGGAGGTTATTATTGTTTAGCCCCGGATTAGTCTATTATCGCTATAACATATAAGATATGGCGATGTGCACTATTATATATTGATTTGAATGTAGTTCATACCTGTCTGCATTTGTCTATTTTTCTGCATGCTGTATATCCCACTCTTTTGGATTTTTATCCATGATAATGTATTTTAGACCTTAATAAAAATTGTTGACTTTTCCCACACAAAAGACGGTTCACAGAACTTGTCCTGTGTGAAACACACACACAGATAAATTACCTCTATGGTGCAGTAAAGATGTATATCTTTGTACCATGTTAGCCAGTAGTTAGAAAAATATTTAGACTTCTAACACAACCCAAGCCTTGTACACACCCCTGAATACTCCTTGCATTTGCCTATTTTTCTGCATGCTGTATATCCCACTCTTTTGGATTTTTATCCATGATAATGTATTTTAGACCTTAATAAAATTTGTATTTTATAGTGCAAAAGCTTCCTTTTTCTTTTTTGAATTTATTTTAATTACAGTCTAGCATGTCACAATAGCATCGACCTTCACTCATTCTCTCAATTGTCCTGTTTACATGCATTTACTGGGTCCTTAAAAGTTTCTCTCCACAATGACAATTCATGTCAACAATGCCAGTAGATAGAAAAATATTTAGACTTCTAACACAACACATGCCTTGTACACACAGCTTGGTAATAAGTTACCGATCTGTAACAAAAGTCTGTATTTCACTAAAACTCAGAAACTAGTCTGGAAATTCCTAACTCCATGTCATTACATTCTTCCCAGTCCTGATATAAGTGTAGATACACTGCCAAGCTAAAAATATATATACTGAATAAAACTATAAGTTGAGCGTCATAATTCCAAATGTGTTATAAGGTGATACTTCAAATTAAATTGCCTTTGCAGTTGTAGTTTAAAACTTATATCCTGGATAATACTAAAAGATAAACACCTTTTAGCAGCTTGATACAGCTTTCCACCACAGTAGTGCTTTACATGCATTTACTGGGTCCTTAAAAGTTTCTCTCCACAAAAAAGTATAAAATCAAGATTCACTCTTTATTTCACTAAAAATCCTTATATACTCATTATATACAGAAGTCTGTATTTAACTAGAACTCCTTATACAATTACTGGGTCCTTAAAAGTTTCTCTCCTCTTTAATACACTAATACTACACAGACTAATCTAATCCAGTGGATAAAATATCAATAGAGACATATAAATCACTTTGATTGAAATTCACAAATCCAGCAGCTCAGATTTCCCAGCCTGAGCAAAGTCCAGACAGATCAAAATTTTATAGTGCAAAAGCTTCCTTTTTCTTTTTTGAATTTATTTTAATTACAGTCTAGCATGTCACAATAGCATCCACCTTCACTCATTCTCTCAATTGTCCTGTTTACATGCATTTACTGGGTCCTTAAAAGTTTCTCTCCACAATGACAATTCATGTCAACAATGCCAGTAGATAGAAAAAATATTTAGACTTCTAACACAACACATGCCTTGTACACACAGCTTGGTAATAAGTTACCGATCTGTAACAAAAGTCTGTATTTCACTAAAACTCAGAAACTAGTCTGGAAATTCCTAACTCCATGTCATTACATTCTTCCCAGTCCTGATATAAGTGTAGATACACTGCCAAGCTAAAAATATATATACTGAATAAAACTATAAGTTGAGCGTCATAATTCCAAATGTGTTATAAGGTGATACTTCAAATTAAATTGCCTTTGCAGTTGTAGTTTAAAACTTATATCCTGGATAATACTAAAAAATAAACACCTTTTAGCAGCTTGATACAGCTTTCCACCACAGTAGTGCTTTACATGCATTTACTGGGTCCTTAAAAGTTTCTCTCCACAAAAAAGTATAAAATCAAGATTCACTCTTTATTTCACTAAAAATCCTTATATACTCGTTATATACAGAAGTCTGTATTTAACTAGAACTCCTTATACAATTACTGGGTCCTTAAAAGTTTCTCTCCTCTTTAATACACTAATACTACACAGACTAATCTAATCCAGTGGATAAAATATCAATAGAGACGAATAAATCACTTTGATTGAAATTCACAAATCCAGCAGCTCAGATTTCCCAGCCTGAGCAAAGTCCAGACAGATCAAATCCCAGGGAGACGGATTAAATGATAGGGGGCGTGTCGACCTGTCAGATTTGAGTTTGACGAATAATGGAACTCCTATACTACTTGCGCACCCTCAATAGGAGCTTCATCACACTGTCCATCAGAAACATTTTTCCCCCAGAGATCCTTAGACCGGGGAAAGTCATTACCCAATATGACGGGGTGCACCCGGTTCTTCACTACCCCCACTTCACATGAAACCTCCCCGCGTTTGGGGATCGAGTCCACGACAGTTTCTGGGTAGACTTTGGTGTCTCCATGGACACACACCACACTCAGGTGTTTATCAGGGATGAAGTCCCTATCAATCAGGCTGTCACACACGGAAGTCACTGGACTCTCCAAGTCCAAGAGGGCCTGTGCTGGGCAGTCATTTACAACCACCGGGGACACCTGTGGTCCAGTCTCTTCGGCTGAGGTGGACACACACACAGGTTCTGCGCAGGGAGAGAGGGATTTGCCAACATCACAATCCATAGGCTCCCCCTCTATTGGACAGTTGGCTGCAATTTCACGACATCTCCAACACTGTCCATCACACTTTCCCACCCACATGACCCCAACAGCTGGAACGCTCTTACCGGGAGAGTTCGGCGTCCAGGAACTCTGAAGTGACGACCTCTCAGACGGCTGGTCACGGAGGCAGCCTTTGGTAGCGAAGGCCCTCTCCCTCAGGCTGACCAGACGAGGGGCGTCCGGGTGGTCTCGTTGTCCGACCTCCGGCTGTACCTCAGGAGGACGTGCGCTGGTGTAGCGGTCCACTATCACCTCCTTGATCCCATGAGCAGGGTTGCCGACGGCAGACTCCCAACTGCATCTCCAGTCATGAACTCCCCTGGCACGGGCTGTCACCGTAACACCCAGCCGGGTAAGAATCTCCGCTTTCAGCTTGGCATAGTCTTGGCTGTCCTGCTCGCTCAGGTCAGCATAGGCCCTTTGGGGTTCTCCAATCAGATAGGGTGCGACCATCATGGCCCATTCAGATAGGGGCAGATTCTCCTTCTCTGCCAGTCCCTCAAACCTAGTGAGATATACCTCCACATCGTCACGAGATGTCATCTTTTTCAGGGACCGTCTTACCGCCTTCTTTACAGCGGACAATGCAGGTGACTTTGCAACATTACTTTGGGACGATGCGCTGCAAGTCTTTTGTAGTGCTGCAACCTGCTCAAAAAACAACCGGTTATTCTCCTGCTGCTGCTGCAGGAATTGCTGCTGGGCCTGCTGCATGCGCTGCTGGTGCTGCAGGCGCTGCGGCTCCATGCTCTGCTGCATGCTCCGCTGGGCCTGGACCAGGTACTCAACGAGCTCCTCCATACTGCCGGACTTATCTGTCTCAACCACGGTAGTCTTATGTTGCACATTAACTTGCGCTATTTGTTCAAACAGCGCCTCCATGCTGTCATCCATGCTGTCAGACTTCTCTGTCTCAACAACGGCAGTCTTCACTCAAGACATACACACTCCACAGTCTTTTCCACAGAAAGTTCAGCTTTGCTGTGCAGACACTTTTTTTTTTTCTCTGCAAACTCTATTAGGGCCACTGTCTCTTTAAGACTGCTCCAACAGACACACTTTTTTTTTCTTTCTCTGCTGCTGCTTCAACAGACTTCACCTTTTATTGCTGTCTCTCGCCACTGTGTTGCCCGCATTCTCCACCAATTGTAAGCTTTTCAGGGGATATAGCTCTGGGATCACCGTCCGGGTAGACGGAGTGGCACGGAAACAGTTCATTCACAGACAGCAGTTCTGGTAAAAACTGGCCGCAACTAGTTTTATTAAAGTCCACAGCAAACAGAACATAAGCAAAACCAAATCATAAACATAAGCCCTGGGCTTGTCCAGCCACTTACTACACTTAGATAGATTTTCCTCTCTATCCGGGTCCAGACTCTAACAGCCTGTCCCCAAAACAACACATATGTTCAGTAGTTACCAGCATGGAGTTTCACAGAGTCTCCTCCTTGTGTCTGAAGGCATATCCAACGTCCAGACTTGAGAGAGCTCCCCTCCTATTCAGCAGCTATCCGCATGGATTCTCACAGAGACTACTCCTGTGTCCGGGGTACATCGAGCACCCAGACTGAGACAGCTCATACTCCTGGAGACTCCTTCTTGTGCCTGGACTCCTTGTCCAGACTAAGCAAGCTCTCTGTCTGTGTTCGCAGACACCTACTTCTGGTCTCCTAATTAACAGCTGAGTGGTTTCAGGCCTGAGCTGCAAGTGTGTACTGAATGTAAGGTGTAGTGACCTTTCTCTACCACTAGGTTTACAAAGCCATACATTTCCCTTATACCAGTCAGCAAAGTATCTAGGTGAAATGTACACCCCATTCAACACACATACTCTCACTGTCTCACAATATATATATATATATATATATATATATATATATATGTGTTCTATGTGTATATATCTATTCTTTCTTTTGTGTTTTAAATACTATTCTTTTGGATCCATTATATGTCAGTTTTGCAAGCCTGCGGGAAATTCTCGCAAGTCGGATGAAAATCGGATGTTACAAGGTACACACACATGCGACTAAATCGCATCTTTGAAGGAAAATCGGATGCCAGGCGGATGTGTGATGTTTTCATTTTGTTCCGATAATCGACCGACTAAAACGGTCCGATTTTTTGTAGTTGTGTCTGACCCCAGCCTATGACGTACTGTCCCGTCCATGGTCAGATTGGCACGGGTTTCATGGACGGGATAGTACGTCTAATGTCAGAGAGGGGTTAAGGGTGTATGGATGACTCTGCATATAAATTGTGGAAGGCTTTGCACTTAATGCATAGCCTTTATGGGTCTAGTAGTACCACTACATGACAACAGAATGTGTATGAGGCTCTCCTTTATGTGTAATACATGGTGCATCTGAGTCCCTGTTCCATCTCATTTTTGGCTGTTCTTCCTTCCTTCATAAATTACACTGAAATGTCCGTTTTTTTATAAAAATTTTAATTTTGGTTCACTTAAATTATCATTTTTTTAAAATCCTTTTTAAATGTTGCCTTATATACGGTACAAGCCAGTATACAGGAAAGAATGTTTCTTTACATTTCTGTCCTGTAAACTCCAATTTCTCATTGATTTTCAATGTTTTATTGTCAGTACTAGAGTTGAGCGAAACAGGTCGGTCAGATTCATAAGAAGCCGACTTTCGACAAAGTCGGGTTTAACCTAGCGAAAACTGACCATAGCGTGAAGTCGGCCATGCGGTTGTCGACCGAGCGCCTAAGTCGGTTTTACCATAATGTTTGCAGGTGCCTTTTTTCAGCCAATGAGCAAGGACATACACTGTGGGCAACGAGATGACATGGGCAGCATCCACCACCATCTTAGAGAAGGGCATTGCAGTGATTGGCTTTGGGGGGGCATCATAGTGTCTATAAAAGCCCTGACCGTCGACTACCATTTTACTTCTGCCGATCTTAACAGTAGGGAGAGGTTGCTGACGCTGTTTATCAGTAGGGGAGAGTTAGGGCTGGAAAGAGAAGTGTGTTCTGATTTGGTAGCTGAGGAGGGCAGGAGAAAAAAACAGCAAAGGCAGCCAAACAGCAGAGAGGTTGGGATCCAATAGGTTGCAGACCCCTAAACTAACCGCACAACAAGAAGCAGCCGTGGGATGTTCCTACGGTGCCCTAGATGCCTCGTCACAGTCATAGAGATTAGCTACCCATGAAGATGGAAAGAGGAAAGCTAACTGCTCCGGGGTAGAGCCCCAAAAGAAATAGGAAGCCCCCAAACATATAATGGCGGTTAGACAAGATGAAAACACGAACGCAGACAGAAAATAGATTGAGCAAATGCTGGGGCCCAAACTGTCTAGATAGGTTAGTACAGGAGATAGTACAGGAGAGAATACTGTCTGCAACCCTAGGAAAATTCCAACACTTCTGATTCCAAAAATGCTGAGACCACACGGTCTCGACCACCTATATCAGATCTCTGGTGTGAACACACAGCTACTCAGCAGTAAAAAAAATCACAGGAACAGAGCAAAAGAACAAATACAAAATGAGAATAGAGACCAGCACAAGCCCAAGGGGACCCGGCTGAACTCAAAAGCAAGGCAGCAAAAAACAAGGAAAATCAAACCACAGAAAAAAAACAGAAAGTAACTTATCTGAATAATAGCAGAAGACAGCAGAAAAGCCAGCTGATTTCCCACCTAGACCATGAAGTAACAATTGATCACCGGCAAGGATCATGGGAGGTGAGCTCACTTATATCAGGCCAGTCCGTCCCCCCCTGATAACCATACATCCATTGCAGGTGGTGGACTTTTGCCGTTCAACATAGGTTCAATACCCTCAGCAACCACCAGAGGGAGTTTCAGCTCCGAAGTCGTCTCCAACACGTTCACAACAGTACCCCCCCTTGAGGAGGGGTCACCGAACCCTCACGTGCGCCACCAGGCCAATCAGGATGAGCTCGGTGATAGGCAAGGACCAGTCTCTCAGCATGATTGTCAGAAGCAAACACCCAAGAATTGTCCTCCTGACCATAGCCTTTCCACTTAACCAAGTACTGGAGTCTCCGTCTAGCCAAACGAGAATCCAATATATTCTCAACCTCATACTCCAAATTGCCCTCAACCAAAACAGGATCAGGAGGCGCAGCCATAAGAACCACTTGCCCGACAAACCTCTTCAATAAATATTTGTGAATACGTTGTGAATCGTAAATGTTCCTGGAAGAAGCAAATGGAAGGAAATGGGATTAAGAATTTCCACGATCTTATAAGGTCCAATGAACCTTGGCTTAAATTTTGGACATGCAACCTTCATAGGGATATTTTTTGAGGACAACCAAACCAAGTCACCCACTTTAAACCGAGGACCATCAGTGCTATGCCGGTTGGCAAACTACTGGGCCTTCTCCTGAGAGAAATACAACTTATCCACTACTTGATCCCAAATCTGCTGCATTCTCTCCACAATAAAGTCAACACCTGGACAGACAGAAGCCTCCACCTGCCCTGAAGAAAATGGAGGATGAAACCCGAAATTGCAGAAAAAAGGAGACATCAAGGTGGCAGAACTAGCCCTATTATTCATAGCAAACTCAGCCAAAGGCAAAAAAGAGACCCATTCATCTTGATCAGCAGACACAAAACATCTCAAATAAGTCTCCAAGGTCTGGTTTGTTCTTTCAGTTTGTCCATTGGTCTGAGGGTGGAACGCAGAGGAGAAAGACAGCTGAACTCCCAGTTTGGAACAAAATGTGCTCTAAAATCTGGAAACAAACTGGACTCCTCTGTCAGACACAATGTTCTCTGGAATGCTGTGCAACCGAACCACCTGTTGAAAAAATAAGGGCACCAACTTGGAGGAGGATGGCAACTTAGGTAGTGGCACAAGATGTATCATCTTGGAAAACCTATCACAGATCACCCAAATAACGGTCATTCTCTGAGAGACAGGGAGGTCAGAAATAAAATCCATAGAGATATGGGTCCATGGCCTCTTGGGCACAGGCAATGGCATTAACAAACCACTAGATCGAGAGCAAGGTTTGGACCTAGAACAAGTCCCACAGGACTGCACAAAGTCCTTGACGTCACGAGACAAAGTGGGCCACCAAAAGGACCGACTCACCAAATCTCTGGTACCAAAAATACCAGGATGGCCAGCCAACTTGGAGCAATGAATCTCAGACATCACATTCTTCCTCCACTGGTCTGGGACAAACAATTTCCCAACAGGGCAGCGTTCAGGTTTATCCTCCTGAAATTCCTCCAAAGCCAGTCTCAAATTGGGCGAGATAGCGGAAAGAACCACACCCTCCTTCAGAATTACAGCAGGCTCAGTTACCTCAGGAGAATCCGCAAAGAAACTCCTCGAGAGGGCATCAGTCTTAACATTCTTAGTGCCAGGAAAAAAAGAAACCACAAAATTAAAACGTGTGAAAAACAAGGCCCACCTGGCCTGTCTAGGATTAAGTTGCTTGGCTGATTCGAGATAAACCAGATTCTTCTGGTCCGTGAGGGCCACCAACTGATGTTTGGCTCCTTCCAGCCAATGTCTCCACTCTTCAAAAGCCCACTTCATAGCCAATAACTCCCGATTTCCCACATCATAATTACTGTACGTTCAGCTGGGGAAAATTTTCGAGAGAAGAAGGCACAAGGGTTACTCTTAGAGGTCTCCGGATCACTTTGGGACAAAACGGCTCCTGCACCAATCTCAACCTCCACCTGAAATGGTAGAGAAACATCAGGTTGTCATAGAACAGGAGCAGAAGTGAATCTCTGCTTAAACTACTGAAACGCAGAAGCTGCCTCAGGAGACCAATTCACTACATCAGAACCGTTTTTGGTCAAATCAGTCAGTGGTTTCACAATAGTAGAGAAATTACCTATAAATTTTTCGATAAAAATTAGCGAAACCCAAAAATCTCTGAAGAGCCTTCAATGTAGTGGGCTGAACCCAATCACAAATGCCTGAACTTTGACCGGGTCCATTTCAATAACGACAGAGACAAAATAAATCCCAGAATTGAAACCTTCTGTATGCCAAAAAGACATTTTGATCCCTTCACATACAATGTATTTTCTCTCAAACTCCGGCATACAGTCCGAACATGTTCTACATGAGAATCCCAGTCATTGGAAAAAATCAAGATATCGTCCAAATACACGATCAGAAATTTATCCACGAAATCCCGGAAAATATCATTCATAAAGGATTGGAATACGGAAGGGGCATTAGTGAGACCAAAAGGCATCATTAGGTACTCAAAATGCCCATCTGGGGTATTAAACGCCGTCTTCCATTAATCTCCGTGCTTGATGCGAATAAGATTATACGCCCCCCTGAGGTCAAGCTTGGTAAACCAACTAGCACCTTTCACTCTGGAAAATAGGTCCGAAATCAAAGGTAACGGATATTGATATTTAACAGTGATCTTATTCAGGAGACGATAGTCAATACACGGGCTCAATGAACCATCCTTCTTGGCCACAAAGAAAAAAACGGCGCCAAATGATGAAGAGGATGGTCTGATATGACTCTTCTCTAAAGACTCTTTGATATAAGATCGCATAGCATCATGCTCAGGTACAGATAAATTAAAGAGCCGACCCTTGGGAAATTTACAACCAGGTACTAAGTCAATAGCGCAATCATAACTACTATGAGGAGGTAAGGATGCAGACTTACTCTCACTAAACACATCAGAAAAATCAGTCAAATAGTCAGGGACATCTTGAGACTGGGGAGAGGCAGAAAAGACAGGAGTGTCAGTACGAACACATTGACATCCCCAACTGGTCACAGACACAGATTTCCAATCCAAAACAGGATTATCAGTCTGTAACCAAGGGAAACCCAGTACAATAATGTCATGCAAATTATGCAACACCAAAAATTTGCAACTCTCCTGATGGTCCGGGTCAACCCGCATTATCACCTGGGTAGAAAACTGGGGTTTATTCTCCTCCAAAGGGGTAGAATAAATGCCCAGTAAAGGAATAGACTTCCGCAGGGGTATCATGGGAAAGCCACAACGTTTGGCAAAATCAAAATCCATCAGGTTTATAGCTGCTCCTGAATCAACAAAAGCCTGAGCCGAAAATGTGGATATGGAGCAAATCAAGGTAACAGTCAACAGAAATTTAGTCTGAACACTACCCAAAACAACTGAGAGCGCAAAACATCTTCCCCGCTTGGGGCAGACGGAAACAGCATGAGAAGCGTCACCACAGAAGAAGCACAACTTATTACTAATGTTGAGCATTCCGATACCACAAATATCGGGTATCGGCCGATATTCGCGGTATCGGAATTTCGATTCTGAGTTCCGATATTTTTTGCATATCGGATACCGGAATCAGAAAAATTCATGTAAAGTATATGGGGAGTTCCTGTGTCACAGAAGGAAGTACGGACACAGGAACTTCCCGAAATAGTCAGTGACAGTGTCGGTCGGGGCTTTAGGAGTCAGTCAGCGCACTTACTTTACAGAGGATCCCCGGTGGTCACGTTGTGGATGGATTTCTCTCTGCGACTGCCGGCCATTACCCTCTCCCTGGCGGTCACGTGCAGCTTCTCGCGATAAGTGCACTTGACTGCCAGGGAGGACTGGGTAATCTCGGCCAGATGTACTCTCGCGACAGCTGGCCGTGAGAAATCCATTCAACGTCACGTGACCGCCCGGGAATCTCCTCAGGTAAGCAGCTCTGCTGTGTCTGGATGTCAGGATGAGCATGGCATCCAGATGTAGCAGAGCTGGACTCATCGTGGGACCCTCGATATCTTGGACTACGTTGGACAGGGAGTATTTGTGTTGGTCTGTTATTTTTGTTTTTTTTACAGGAGATCGATGGCGTCGCAGGATGAGCGTGCAATAAAAAATAATGAAAACTGTGTTGAGTATTATTTCATTAAAAGACTTTATTCTGGCTGTATTTTTTAACCATTTTCAAACTTTATGATTAATAATGGATCGGTGTCTTATTGAGGCCTCTCCATTATTAACCGGGCTTATTGTCACTGTTCAATCAAAGGTGACATTAACCACTTATTAACCCATATCCCACCGCTACAGGGCAAGTGGGAAGAGCCGGGTAAAGTGCCACAATTGGCGCATCTTTGGATGCGCCAATTGTGGGACTGCTGCAGCCTGGTATTTTTAGGCTGTTGAGGGTCAAAATCCATGGGCCTTGACAGTCTTTTAATACCAGGCCACAGCAGTCTGCTTTTTACTTGGCTGGTTAACAAAAATAGGGGGACCCCACGCCATTTTTTTTTCTAGGGGATCCCCTATTTTTGCTAACTAACCAAGATAAGCAGACTGCTGTGGCCTGGTAATATCAGGCTTGCAAGGTTCATGGATACTGGATCCTTACCAGCCTGAAATACCAGGCCTCAGTAGTCTGCTTCATCTGGCTGGTTAACAAAAATAGGGGGGACCCACGCCATTTTTTTTTCGAGGGGATCCCCTATTTTTGTTAACCAACCAAGATAAGCAGACTGCTGTGGCCTGGTATTATTAGGCTTGCAAGGTTCATGGATATTGGATCCTTAACAGCCTAAAATACCAGGCCTCAGTAGTCTGCTTCATCTGGCTGGTTAGCAAAATGGGGGACCCCACGCCATTTTTTTTTTCAAGGGGATCCCCTATTTTTGTTAATCAGTTCACTTCAGGTCAGCCGGGATTCTCTCTGACGTCACTGATGCTGTGCGGTGTCCCCGGCTGACCTGAAGTGAAAGTGGGAAGCAATCAATTAAGCTCCCCACACTAATCACTTCCTCTCCTGTCAGCCAGGAGAGGAGATGATTAATTCGGGGGTTTACTGCGAGGCAGGCAGCATTAGCTGCGGTCCCTGCAGTAAGCATTAACCCTTTCAGAAGGATTACATCGAGGGACCTGACTGAACACATGATAGGTAAGAATAATGTTGCTTTATATTTTTTATTTTTATTACAGGAGAACAAGGGAATCGAGGATTAACTGTACAATAAAAGATAGTCAAAAACTGTGTATTTATTTCATTAAAATGATTTTTAATTAAAGTGTGTGTGTTTTATTTTTATTTCATACAATAGGATTAATAATTGATAGTTGTCTAATTGACAGCTCTCAATTATTAACCTGGCTTAAAGTCACCTTCCAATAGCAAGGTAGCTTAAACACATTATTATCCTAACTCCATGTCATTACATTCTTCCCAGTCCTGATATAAGTGTAGATACACTGCCAAGCTAAAAATATATATACTGAATAAAACTATAAGTTGAGCGTCATAATTCCAAATGTGTTATAAGGTGATACTTCAAATTAAATTGCCTTTGCAGTTGTAGTTTAAAACATATCCTGGATAATACTAAAAAATAAACACCTTTTAGCAGCTTGATACAGCTTTCCACCACAGTAGTGCTTTACATGCATTTACTGGGTCCTTAAAAGTTTCTCTCCACAAAAAAGTATAAAATCAAGATTCACTCTTTATTTCACTAAAAATCCTTATATACTCGTTATATACAGAAGTCTGTATTTAACTAGAACTCCTTATACAATTACTGGGTCCTTAAAAGTTTCTCTCCTCTTTAATACACTAATACTACACAGACTAATCTAATCCAGTGGATAAAATATCAATAGAGACGAATAAATCACTTTGATTGAAATTCACAAATCCAGCAGCTCAGATTTCCCAGCCTGAGCAAAGTCCAGACAGATCAAATCCCAGGGAGACGGATTAAATGATAGGGGGCGTGTCGACCTGTCAGATTTGAGTTTGACGAATAATGGAACTCCTATACTACTTGCGCACCCTCAATAGGAGCTTCATCACACTGTCCATCAGAAACATTTTTCCCCCAGAGATCCTTAGACCGGGGAAAGTCATTACCCAATATGACGGGGTGCACCCGGTTCTTCACTACCCCCACTTCACATGAAACCTCCCGCGTTTGGGGATCGAGTCCACGACAGTCTCTGGGTAGACTTTGGTGTCTCCATGGACACACACCACACTCAGGTGTTTATCAGGGATGAAGTCCCTATCAATCAGGCTGTCACACACGGAAGTCACTGGACTCTCCAAGTCCAAGAGGGCCTGTGCTGGGCAGTCATTTACAACCACCGGGGACACCTGTGGTCCAGTCTCTTCGGCTGAGGTGGACACACACACAGGTTCTGCGCAGGGAGAGAGGGATTTGCCAACATCACAATCCATAGGCTCCCCCTCTATTGGACAGTTGGCTGCAATTTCACGACATCTCCAACACTGTCCATCACACTTTCCCACCCACATGACCCCAACAGCTGGAACGCTCTTACCGGTAGAGTTCGGCGTCCAGGAACTCTGAAGTGACGACCTCTCAGACGGCTGGTCACGGAGGCAGCCTTTGGTAGCGAAGGCCCTCTCCCTCAGGCTGACCAGACGAGGGGCGTCCGGGTGGTCTCGTTGTCCGACCTCCGGCTGTACCTCAGGAGGACGTGCGCTGGTGTAGCGGTCCACTATCACCTCCTTGATCCCATGAGCAGGGTTGCCGACGGCAGACTCCCAACTGCATCTCCAGTCATGAACTCCCCTGGCACGGGCTGTCACCGTAACACCCAGCCGGGTAAGAATCTCCGCTTTCAGCTTGGCATAGTCTTGGCTGTCCTGCTCGCTCAGGTCAGCATAGGCCCTTTGGGGTTCTCCAATCAGATAGGGTGCGACCATCATGGCCCATTCAGATAGGGGCAGATTCTCCTTCTCTGCCAGTCCCTCAAACCTAGTGAGATATACCTCCACATCGTCACGAGGTGTCATCTTTTTCAGGGACCATCTTACCGCCTTCTTTACAGCGGACAATGCAGGTGACTTTGCAACATTACTTTGGGACGATGCGCTGCAAGTCTTTTGTAGTGCTGCAACCTGCTCAAAAAACAACCGGTTATTCTCCTGCTGCTGCTGCAGGAATTGCTGCTGGGCCTGCTGCATGCGCTGCTGGTGCTGCAGGCGCTGCGGCTCCATGCTCTGCTGCATGCTCCGCTGGGCCTGGACCAGGTACTCAACGAGCTCCTCCATACTGCCGGACTTATCTGTCTCAACCACGGTAGTCTTATGTTGCACATTGACTTGCGCATTTGTTCAAACAGCGCCTCCATGCTGTCATCCATGCTGTCAGACTTCTCTGTCTCAACAACGGCAGTCTTCACTCAAGACATACACACTCCACAGTCTTTTCCACAGAAAGTTCAGCTTTGCTGTGCAGACACTTTTTTTTTTTTCTCTGCAAACTCTATTAGGGCCACTGTCTCTTTAAGACTGCTCCAACAGACACACTTTTTTTTTTCTTTCTCTGCTGCTGCTTCAACAGACTTCACCTTTTATTGCTGTCTCTCGCCACTGTGTTGCCCGCATTCTCCACCAATTGTAAGCTTTTCAGGGGATATAGCTCTGGGATCGCCGTCCGGGTAGACGGAGTGGCACGGAAACAGTTCATTCACAGACAGCAGTTCTGGTAAAAACTGGCCGCAACTAGTTTTATTAAAGTCCACAGCAAACAGAACATAAGCAAAACCAAATCATAAACATAAGCCCTGGGCTTGTCCAGCCACTTACTACACTTAGATAGATTTTCCTCTCTATCCGGGTCCAGACTCTAACAGCCTGTCCCCAAAACAACACATATGTTCAGTAGTTACCAGCATGGAGTTTCACAGAGTCTCCTCCTTGTGTCTGAAGGCATATCCAACGTCCAGACTTGAGAGAGCTCCCCTCCTATTCAGCAGCTATCCGCATGGATTCTCACAGAGACTACTCCTGTGTCCGGGGTACATCGAGCACCCAGACTGAGACAGCTCATACTCCTGGAGACTCCTTCTTGTGCCTGGACTCCTTGTCCAGACTAAGCAAGCTCTCTGTCTGTGTTCGCAGACACCTACTTCTGGTCTCCTAATTAACAGCTGAGTGGTTTCAGGCCTGAGCTGCAAGTGTGTACTGAATGTAAGGTGTAGTGACCTTTCTCTACCACTAGGTTTACAAAGCCATACATTTCCCTTATACCAGTCAGCAAAGTATCTAGGTGAAATGTACACCCCATTCAACACACATACTCTCACTGTCTCACAATATATATATATATATATATATATGTGTTCTATGTGTATATATCTATTCTTTCTTTTGTGTTTTAAATACTATTCTTTTGGATCCATTATATGTCAGTTTTGCAAGCCTGCGGGAAATTCTCGCAAGTCGGATGAAAATCGGATGTTACAAGGTACACACACATGCGACTAAATCGCATCTTTGAAGGAAAATCGGATGCCAGGCGGATGTGTGATGTCTTCATTTTGTTCCGATAATCGACCGACTAAAACGGTCCGATTTTTTGTAGTTGTGTCTGACCCCAGCCTATGACGTACTGTCCCGTCCATGGTCAGATTGGCACGGGTTTCATGGACGGGATAGTACGTCTAATGTCAGAGAGGGGTTAAGGGTGTATGGATGACTCTGCATATAAATTGTGGAAGGCTTTGCACTTAATGCATAGCCTTTATGGGTCTAGTAGTACCACTACATGACAACAGAATGTGTATGAGGCTCTCCTTTATGTGTAATACATGGTGCATCTGAGTCCCTCTTCCATCTCATTTTTGGCTGTTCTTCCTTCCTTCATAAATTACACTGAAATGTCCTGTTTTTTTATAAAAATTTTAATTTTGGTTCACTTAAATTATCATTTTTTTAAAATCCTTTTTAAATGTTGCCTTATATACGGTACAAGCCAGTATACAGGAAAGAATGTTTCTTTACATTTCTGTCCTGTAAACTCCAATTTCTCATTGATTTTCAATGTTTTATTGTCAGTACTAGAGTTGAGCGAAACAGGTCGGTCAGATTCATAAGAAGCCGACTTTCGACAAAGTCGGGTTTAACCTAGCGAAAACTGACCATAGCGTGAAGTCGGCCATGCGGTTGTCGACCGAGCGCCTAAGTCGGTTTTACCATAATGTTTGCAGGTGCCTTTTTTCAGCCAATGAGCAAGGACATACACTGTGGGCAACGAGATGACATGGGCAGCATCCACCACCATCTTAGAGAAGGGCATTGCAGTGATTGGCTTTGGGGGGGCATCATAGTGTCTATAAAAGCCCTGACCGTCGACTACCATTTTACTTCTGCCGATCTTAACAGTAGGGAGAGGTTGCTGACGCTGTTTATCAGTAGGGAGAGAGTTAGGGCTGGAAAGAGAAGTGTGTTCTGATTTGGTAGCTGAGGAGGGCAGGAGAAAAAAACAGCAAAGGCAGCCAAACAGCAGAGAGGTTGGGATCCAATAGGTTGCAGACCCCTAAACTAACCGCACAACAAGAAGCAGCCGTGGGATGTTCCTACGGTGCCCTAGATGCCTCGTCACAGTCATAGAGATTAGCTACCCATGAAGATGGAAAGAGGAAAGCTAACTGCTCCGGGGTAGAGCCCAAAAGAAATAGGAAGCCCCCAAACATATAATGGCGGTTAGACAAGATGAAAACACGAACGCAGACAGAAAATAGATTGAGCAAATGCTGGGGCCCAAACTGTCTAGATAGGTTAGTACAGGAGATAGTACAGGAGAGAATACTGTCTGCAACCCTAGGAAAATTCCAACACTTCTGATTCCAAAAATGCTGAGACCACACGGTCTCGACCACCTATATCAGATCTCTGGTGTGAACACACAGCTACTCAGCAGTAAAAAAATCACAGGAACAGAGCAAAAGAACAAATACAAAATGAGAATAGAGACCAGCACAAGCCCCAAAGGGGACCCGGCTGAACTCAAAAGCAAGGCAGCAAAAAACAAGGAAAATCAAACCACAGAAAAAAAACAGAAAGTAACTTATCTGAATAATAGCAGAAGACAGCAGAAAAGCCAGCTGATTTCCCACCTAGACCATGAAGTAACAATTGATCACCGGCAAGGATCATGGGAGGTGAGCTCACTTATATCAGGCCAGTCCGTCCCCCCTGATAACCATACATCCATTGCAGGTGGTGGACTTTTGCCGTTCAACATAGGTTCAATACCCTCAGCAACCACCAGAGGGAGTTTCAGCTCCGAAGTCGTCTCCAACACGTTCACAACAGTACCCCCCCTTGAGGAGGGGTCACCGAACCCTCACGTGCGCCACCAGGCCGATCAGGATGAGCTCGGTGATAGGCAAGGACCAGTCTCTCAGCATGATTGTCAGAAGCAAACACCCAAGAATTGTCCTCCTGACCATAGCCTTTCCACTTAACCTAGTACTGGAGTCTCCGTCTAGCCAAACGAGAATCCAATATCTTCTCAACCTCATACTCCAAATTGCCCTCAACCAAAACAGGATCAGGAGGCGCAGCCATAAGAACCACTTGCCCGACAAACCTCTTCAATAAATATTTGTGAATACGTTGTGAATCGTAAATGTTCCTGGAAGAAGCAAACGGAAGGAAATGGGATTAAGAATTTCCACGATCTTATAAGGTCCAATGAACCTTGGCTTAAATTTTGGACATGCAACCTTCATAGGGATATTTTTTGAGGACAACCAAACCAAGTCACCCACTTTAAACCGAGGACCATCAGTGCTATGCCGGTTGGCAAACTACTGGGCCTTCTCCTGAGAGAAATACAACTTATCCACTACTTGATCCCAAATCTGCTGCATTCTCTCCACAATAAAGTCAACACCTGGACAGACAGAAGCCTCCACCTGCCCTGAAGAAAATGGAGGATGAAACCCGAAATTGCAGAAAAAAGGAGACATCAAGGTGGCAGAACTAGCCCTATTATTCATAGCAAACTCAGCCAAAGGCAAAAAAGAGACCCATTCATCTTGATCAGCAGACACAAAACATCTCAAATAAGTCTCCAAGGTCTGGTTTGTTCTTTCAGTTTGTCCATTGGTCTGAGGGTGGAACGCAGAGGAGAAAGACAGCTGAACTCCCAGTTTGGAACAAAATGTGCTCTAAAATCTGGAAACAAACTGGACTCCTCTGTCAGACACAATGTTCTCTGGAATGCTGTGCAACCGAACCACCTGTTGAAAAAATAAGGGCACCAACTTGGAGGAGGATGGCAACTTAGGTAGTGGCACAAGATGTATCATCTTGGAAAACCTATCACAGATCACCCAAATAACGGTCATTCTCTGAGAGACAGGGAGGTCAGAAATAAAATCCATAGAGATATGGGTCCATGGCCTCTTGGGCACAGGCAATGGCATTAACAAACCACTAGATCGAGAGCAAGGTTTGGACCTAGAACAAGTCCCACAGGACTGCACAAAGTCCTTGACGTCACGAGACAAAGTGGGCCACCAAAAGGACCGACTCACCAAATCTCTGGTACCAAAAATACCAGGATGGCCAGCCAACTTGGAGCAATGAATCTCAGACATCACATTCTTCCTCCACTGGTCTGGGACAAACAATTTCCCAACAGGGCAGCGTTCAGGTTTATCCTCCTGAAATTCCTCCAAAGCCAGTCTCAAATTGGGCGAGATAGCGGAAAGAACCACACCCTCCTTCAGAATAACAGCAGGCTCAGTTACCTCAGGAGAATCCGCAAAGAAACTCCTCGAGAGGGCATCAGTCTTAACATTCTTAGTGCCAGGAAAAAAAGAAACCACAAAATTAAAACGTGTGAAAAACAAGGCCCACCTGGCCTGTCTAGGATTAAGTTGCTTGGCTGATTCGAGATAAACCAGATTCTTCTGGTCCGTGAGGGCCACCAACTGATGTTTGGCTCCTTCCAGCCAATGTCTCCACTCTTCAAAAGCCCACTTCATAGCCAATAACTCCCGATTTCCCACATCATAATTACTGTACGTTCAGCTGGGGAAAATTTTCGAGAGAAGAAGGCACAAGGGTTACTCTTAGAGGTCTCCGGATCACTTTGGGACAAAACGGCTCCTGCACCAATCTCAACCTCCACCTGAAATGGTAGAGAAACATCAGGTTGTCATAGAACAGGAGCAGAAGTGAATCTCTGCTTAAACTACTGAAACGCAGAAGCTGCCTCAGGAGACCAATTCACTACATCAGAACCGTTTTTGGTCAAATCAGTCAGTGGTTTCACAATAGTAGAGAAATTACCTATAAATTTTTCGATAAAAATTAGCGAAACCCAAAAATCTCTGAAGAGCCTTCAATGTAGTGGGCTGAACCCAATCACAAATTGCCTGAACTTTGACCGGGTCCATTTCAATAACGACAGAGACAAAATAAATCCCAGAATTGAAACCTTCTGTATGCCAAAAAGACATTTTGATCCCTTCACATACAATGTATTTTCTCTCAAACTCCGGCATACAGTCCGAACATGTTCTACATGAGAATCCCAGTCATTGGAAAAAATCAAGATATCGTCCAAATACACGATCAGAAATTTATCCACGAAATCCCGGAAAATATCATTCATAAAGGATTGGAATACGGAAGGGGCATTAGTGAGACCAAAAGGCATCATTAGGTACTCAAAATGCCCATCTGGGGTATTAAACGCCGTCTTCCATTAATCTCCGTGCTTGATGCGAATAAGATTATATGCCCCTCTGAGGTCAAGCTTGGTAAACCAACTAGCACCTTTCACTCTGGAAAATAGGTCCGAAATCAAAGGTAACGGATATTGATATTTAACAGTGATCTTATTCAGGAGACGATAGTCAATACACGGGCTCAATGAACCATCCTTCTTGGCCACAAAGAAAAAAACGGCGCCAAATGATGAAGAGGATGGTCTGATATGACTCTTCTCTAAAGACTCTTTGATATAAGATCGCATAGCATCATGCTCAGGTACAGATAAATTAAAGAGCCGACCCTTGGGAAATTTACAACCAGGTACTAAGTCAATAGCGCAATCATAACTACTATGAGGAGGTAAGGATGCAGACTTACTCTCACTAAACACATCAGAAAAATCAGTCAAATAGTCAGGGACATCTTGAGACTGGGGAGAGGCAGAAAAGACAGGAGTGTCAGTACGAACACATTGACATCCCCAACTGGTCACAGACACAGATTTCCAATCCAAAACAGGATTATCAGTCTGTAACCAAGGGAAACCCAGTACAATAATGTCATGCAAATTATCCAACACCAAAAATTTGCAACTCTCCTGATGGTCCGGGTCAACCCGCATTATCACCTGGGTAGAAAACTGGGGTTTATTCTCCTCCAAAGGGGTAGAATAAATGCCCAGTAAAGGAATAGACTTCCGCAGGGGTATCATGGGAAAGCCACGTTTGGCAAAATCAAAATCCATCAGGTTTATAGCTGCTCCTGAATCAACAAAAGCCTGAGCCGAAAATGTGGATATGGAGCAAATCAAGGTAACAGTCAACAGAAATTTAGTCTGAACACTACCCAAAACAACTGAGAGCGCAAAACATCTTCCCCGCTTGGGGCAGACGGAAACAGCATGAGAAGCGTCACCACAGAAGAAGCACAACTTATTACTAATGTTGAGCATTCCGATACCACAAATATCGGGTATCGGCCGATATTCGCGGTATCGGAATTTCGATTCTGGGTTCCGATATTTTTTGCATATCGGATACCGGAATCAGAAGATTCATGTAAAGTATATGGGGAGTTCCTGTGTCACAGAAGGAAGTACGTGACACAGGAACTTCCCGAAATAGTCAGTGACAGTGTCGGTCGGGGCTCTCAGGAGTCAGTCAGCGCACTTACTTTACAGAGGATCCCCGGTGGTCACGTTGTGGATGGATTTCTCTCTGCGACTGCCGGCCATTACCCTCTCCCTGGCGGTCACGTGCAGCTTCTCGCGATAAGTGCACTTGACTGCCAGGGAGGACTGGGTAATCTCGGCCAGATGTACTCTCGCGACAGCTGGCCGTGAGAAATCCATTCAACGTCACGTGACCGCCCGGGAATCTCCTCAGGTAAGCAGCTCTGCTGTGTCTGGATGTCAGGATGAGCATGGCATCCAGATGTAGCAGAGCTGGACTCATCGTGGGACCCTCGATATCTTGGACTACGTTGGACAGGGAGTATTTGTGTTGGTCTGTTATTTTTGTTTTTTTTACAGGAGATCGATGGCGTCGCAGGATGAGCGTGCAATAAAAAATAATGAAAACTGTGTTGAGTATTATTTCATTAAAAGACTTTATTCTGGCTGTATTTTTTAACCATTTTCAAACTTTATGATTAATAATGGATCGGTGTCTTATTGAGGCCTCTCCATTATTAACCGGGCTTATTGTCACTGTTCAATCAAAGGTGACATTAACCCCTTATTAACCCATATCCCACCGCTGCAGGGCAAGTGGGAAGAGCCGGGTAAAGTGCCACAATTGGCGCATCTTTGGATGCGCCAATTGTGGGACTGCTGCAGCCTGGTATTTTTAGGCTGTTGAGGGTCAAAATCCATGGGCCTTGACAGTCTTTTAATACCAGGCCACAGCAGTCTGCTTTTTACTTGGCTGGTTAACAAAAATAGGGGGACCCCACGCCATTTTTTTTTCTAGGGGATCCCCTATTTTTGCTAACTAACCAAGATAAGCAGACTGCTGTGGCCTGGTAATATCAGGCTTGCAAGGTTCATGGATACTGGATCCTTACCAGCCTGAAATACCAGGCCTCAGTAGTCTGCTTCATCTGGCTGGTTAACAAAAATAGGGGGGACCCACGCCATTTTTTTTTCGAGGGGATCCCCTATTTTTGTTAACCAACCAAGATAAGCAGACTGCTGTGGCCTGGTATTATTAGGCTTGCAAGGTTCATGGATATTGGATCCTTAACAGCCTAAAATACCAGGCCTCAGTAGTCTGCTTCATCTGGCTGGTTAGCAAAATGGGGGACCCCACGCCATTTTTTTTTTCAAGGGGATCCCCTATTTTTGTTAATCAGTTCACTTCAGGTCAGCCGGGATTCTCTCTGACGTCACTGATGCTGTGCGGTGTCCCCGGCTGACCTGAAGTGAAAGTGGGAAGCAATCAATTAAGCTCCCCACACTAATCACTTCCTCTCCTGTCAGCCAGGAGAGGAGATGATTAATTCGGGGGTTTACTGCGAGGCAGGCAGCATTAGCTGCGGTCCCTGCAGTAAGCATTAACCCTTTCAGAAGGATTACATCGAGGGACCTGACTGAACACATGATAGGTAAGAATAATGTTGCTTTATTATTTTATTTTTATTACAGGAGAACAAGGGAATCGAGGATTAACTGTACAATAAAAGATAGTCAAAAACTGTGTATTTATTTCATTAAAATGATTTTTAATTAAAGTGTGTGTTTTTATTTTTATTTCATACAATAGGATTAATAATTGATAGTTGTCTAATTGACAGCTCTCAATTATTAACCTGGCTTAAAGTCACCTTCCAATAGCAAGGTAGCTTAAACACATTATTATCCTAACTCCATGTCATTACATTCTTCCCAGTCCTGATATAAGTGTAGATACACTGCCAAGCTAAAAATATATATACTGAATAAAACTATAAGTTGAGCGTCATAATTCCAAATGTGTTATAAGGTGATACTTCAAATTAAATTGCCTTTGCAGTTGTAGTTTAAAACATATCCTGGATAATACTAAAAAATAAACACCTTTTAGCAGCTTGATACAGCTTTCCACCACAGTAGTGCTTTACATGCATTTACTGGGTCCTTAAAAGTTTCTCTCCACAAAAAAGTATAAAATCAAGATTCACTCTTTATTTCACTAAAAATCCTTATATACTCGTTATATACAGAAGTCTGTATTTAACTAGAACTCCTTATACAATTACTGGGTCCTTAAAAGTTTCTCTCCTCTTTAATACACTAATACTACACAGACTAATCTAATCCAGTGGATAAAATATCAATAGAGACGAATAAATCACTTTGATTGAAATTCACAAATCCAGCAGCTCAGATTTCCCAGCCTGAGCAAAGTCCAGACAGATCAAATCCCAGGGAGACGGATTAAATGATAGGGGGCGTGTCGACCTGTCAGATTTGAGTTTGACGAATAATGGAACTCCTATACTACTTGCGCACCCTCAATAGGAGCTTCATCACACTGTCCATCAGAAACATTTTTCCCCCAGAGATCCTTAGACCGGGGAAAGTCATTACCCAATATGACGGGGTGCACCCGGTTCTTCACTACCCCCACTTCACATGAAACCTCCCCGCGTTTGGGGATCGAGTCCACGACAGTCTCTGGGTAGACTTTGGTGTCTCCATGGACACACACCACACTCAGGTGTTTATCAGGGATGAAGTCCCTATCAATCAGGCTGTCACACACGGAAGTCACTGGACTCTCCAAGTCCAAGAGGGCCTGTGCTGGGCAGTCATTTACAACCACCGGGGACACCTGTGGTCCAGTCTCTTCGGCTGAGGTGGACACACACACAGGTTCTGCGCAGGGAGAGAGGGATTTGCCAACATCACAATCCATAGGCTCCCCCTCTATTGGACAGTTGGCTGCAATTTCACGACATCTCCAACACTGTCCATCACACTTTCCCACCCACATGACCCCAACAGCTGGAACGCTCTTACCGGTAGAGTTCGGCGTCCAGGAACTCTGAAGTGACGACCTCTCAGACGGCTGGTCACGGAGGCAGCCTTTGGTAGCGAAGGCCCTCTCCCTCAGGCTGACCAGACGAGGGGCGTCCGGGTGGTCTCGTTGTCCGACCTCCGGCTGTACCTCAGGAGGACGTGCGCTGGTGTAGCGGTCCACTATCACCTCCTTGATCCCATGAGCAGGGTTGCCGACGGCAGACTCCCAACTGCATCTCCAGTCATGAACTCCCCTGGCACGGGCTGTCACCGTAACACCCAGCCGGGTAAGAATCTCCGCTTTCAGCTTGGCATAGTCTTGGCTGTCCTGCTCGCTCAGGTCAGCATAGGCCCTTTGGGGTTCTCCAATCAGATAGGGTGCGACCATCATGGCCCATTCAGATAGGGGCAGATTCTCCTTCTCTGCCAGTCCCTCAAACCTAGTGAGATATACCTCCACATCGTCACGAGGTGTCATCTTTTTCAGGGACCATCTTACCGCCTTCTTTACAGCGGACAATGCAGGTGACTTTGCAACATTACTTTGGGACGATGCGCTGCAAGTCTTTTGTAGTGCTGCAACCTGCTCAAAAAACAACCGGTTATTCTCCTGCTGCTGCTGCAGGAATTGCTGCTGGGCCTGCTGCATGCGCTGCTGGTGCTGCAGGCGCTGCGGCTCCATGCTCTGCTGCATGCTCCGCTGGGCCTGGACCAGGTACTCAACGAGCTCCTCCATACTGCCGGACTTATCTGTCTCAACCACGGTAGTCTTATGTTGCACATTGACTTGCGCCATTTGTTCAAACAGCGCCTCCATGCTGTCATCCATGCTGTCAGACTTCTCTGTCTCAACAACGGCAGTCTTCACTCAAGACATACACACTCCACAGTCTTTTCCACAGAAAGTTCAGCTTTGCTGTGCAGACACTTTTTTTTTTTTTCTCTGCAAACTCTATTAGGGCCACTGTCTCTTTAAGACTGCTCCAACAGACACACTTTTTTTTTTCTTTCTCTGCTGCTGCTTCAACAGACTTCACCTTTTATTGCTGTCTCTCGCCACTGTGTTGCCCGCATTCTCCACCAATTGTAAGCTTTTCAGGGGATATAGCTCTGGGATCGCCGTCCGGGTAGACGGAGTGGCACGGAAACAGTTCATTCACAGACAGCAGTTCTGGTAAAAACTGGCCGCAACTAGTTTTATTAAAGTCCACAGCAAACAGAACATAAGCAAAACCAAATCATAAACATAAGCCCTGGGCTTGTCCAGCCACTTACTACACTTAGATAGATTTTCCTCTCTATCCGGGTCCAGACTCTAACAGCCTGTCCCCAAAACAACACATATGTTCAGTAGTTACCAGCATGGAGTTTCACAGAGTCTCCTCCTTGTGTCTGAAGGCATATCCAACGTCCAGACTTGAGAGAGCTCCCCTCCTATTCAGCAGCTATCCGCATGGATTCTCACAGAGACTACTCCTGTGTCCGGGGTACATCGAGCACCCAGACTGAGACAGCTCATACTCCTGGAGACTCCTTCTTGTGCCTGGACTCCTTGTCCAGACTAAGCAAGCTCACTGTCTGTGTTCGCAGACACCTACTTCTGGTCTCCTAATTAACAGCTGAGTGGTTTCAGGCCTGAGCTGCAAGTGTGTACTGAATGTAAGGTGTAGTGACCTTTCTCTACCACTAGGTTTACAAAGCCATACATTTCCCTTATACCAGTCAGCAAAGTATCTAGGTGAAATGTACACCCCATTCAACACACATACTCTCACTGTCTCACAATATATATATATATATATATATGTGTTCTATGTGTATATATCTATTCTTTCTTTTGTGTTTTAAATACTATTCTTTTGGATCCATTATATGTCAGTTTTGCAAGCCTGCGGGAAATTCTCGCAAGTCGGATGAAAATCGGATGTTACAAGGTACACACACATGCGACTAAATCGCATCTTTGAAGGAAAATCGGATGCCAGGCGGATGTGTGATGTCTTCATTTTGTTCCGATAATCGACCGACTAAAACGGTCCGATTTTTTGTAGTTGTGTCTGACCCCAGCCTATGACGTACTGTCCCGTCCATGGTCAGATTGGCACGGGTTTCATGGACGGGATAGTACGTCTAATGTCAGAGAGGGGTTAAGGGTGTATGGATGACTCTGCATATAAATTGTGGAAGGCTTTGCACTTAATGCATAGCCTTTATGGGTCTAGTAGTACCACTACATGACAACAGAATGTGTATGAGGCTCTCCTTTATGTGTAATACATGGTGCATCTGAGTCCCTCTTCCATCTCATTTTTGGCTGTTCTTCCTTCCTTCATAAATTACACTGAAATGTCCTGTTTTTTTATAAAAATTTTAATTTTGGTTCACTTAAATTATCATTTTTTTAAAATCCTTTTTAAATGTTGCCTTATATACGGTACAAGCCAGTATACAGGAAAGAATGTTTCTTTACATTTCTGTCCTGTAAACTCCAATTTCTCATTGATTTTCAATGTTTTATTGTCAGTACTAGAGTTGAGCGAAACAGGTCGGTCAGATTCATAAGAAGCCGACTTTCGACAAAGTCGGGTTTAACCTAGCGAAAACTGACCATAGCGTGAAGTCGGCCATGCGGTTGTCGACCGAGCGCCTAAGTCGGTTTTACCATAATGTTTGCAGGTGCCTTTTTTCAGCCAATGAGCAAGGACATACACTGTGGGCAACGAGATGACATGGGCAGCATCCACCACCATCTTAGAGAAGGGCATTGCAGTGATTGGCTTTGGGGGGGCATCATAGTGTCTATAAAAGCCCTGACCGTCGACTACCATTTTACTTCTGCCGATCTTAACAGTAGGGAGAGGTTGCTGACGCTGTTTATCAGTAGGGAGAGAGTTAGGGCTGGAAAGAGAAGTGTGTTCTGATTTGGTAGCTGAGGAGGGCAGGAGAAAAAAACAGCAAAGGCAGCCAAACAGCAGAGAGGTTGGGATCCAATAGGTTGCAGACCCCTAAACTAACCGCACAACAAGAAGCAGCCGTGGGATGTTCCTACGGTGCCCTAGATGCCTCGTCACAGTCATAGAGATTAGCTACCCATGAAGATGGAAAGAGGAAAGCTAACTGCTCCGGGGTAGAGCCCCAAAAGAAATAGGAAGCCCCCAAACATATAATGGCGGTTAGACAAGATGAAAACACGAACGCAGACAGAAAATAGATTGAGCAAATGCTGGGGCCCAAACTGTCTAGATAGGTTAGTACAGGAGATAGTACAGGAGAGAATACTGTCTGCAACCCTAGGAAAATTCCAACACTTCTGATTCCAAAAATGCTGAGACCACACGGTCTCGACCACCTATATCAGATCTCTGGTGTGAACACACAGCTACTCAGCAGTAAAAAAATCACAGGAACAGAGCAAAAGAACAAATACAAAATGAGAATAGAGACCAGCACAAGCCCCAAAGGGGACCCGGCTGAACTCAAAAGCAAGGCAGCAAAAAACAAGGAAAATCAAACCACAGAAAAAAAACAGAAAGTAACTTATCTGAATAATAGCAGAAGACAGCAGAAAAGCCAGCTGATTTCCCACCTAGACCATGAAGTAACAATTGATCACCGGCAAGGATCATGGGAGGTGAGCTCACTTATATCAGGCCAGTCCGTCCCCCCCTGATAACCATACATCCATTGCAGGTGGTGGACTTTTGCCGTTCAACATAGGTTCAATACCCTCAGCAACCACCAGAGGGAGTTTCAGCTCCGAAGTCGTCTCCAACACGTTCACAACAGTACCCCCCCTTGAGGAGGGGTCACCGAACCCTCACGTGCGCCACCAGGCCGATCAGGATGAGCTCGGTGATAGGCAAGGACCAGTCTCTCAGCATGATTGTCAGAAGCAAACACCCAAGAATTGTCCTCCTGACCATAGCCTTTCCACTTAACCTAGTACTGGAGTCTCCGTCTAGCCAAACGAGAATCCAATATCTTCTCAACCTCATACTCCAAATTGCCCTCAACCAAAACAGGATCAGGAGGCGCAGCCATAAGAACCACTTGCCCGACAAACCTCTTCAATAAATATTTGTGAATACGTTGTGAATCGTAAATGTTCCTGGAAGAAGCAAACGGAAGGAAATGGGATTAAGAATTTCCACGATCTTATAAGGTCCAATGAACCTTGGCTTAAATTTTGGACATGCAACCTTCATAGGGATATTTTTTGAGGACAACCAAACCAAGTCACCCACTTTAAACCGAGGACCATCAGTGCTATGCCGGTTGGCAAACTACTGGGCCTTCTCCTGAGAGAAATACAACTTATCCACTACTTGATCCCAAATCTGCTGCATTCTCTCCACAATAAAGTCAACACCTGGACAGACAGAAGCCTCCACCTGCCCTGAAGAAAATGGAGGATGAAACCCGAAATTGCAGAAAAAAGGAGACATCAAGGTGGCAGAACTAGCCCTATTATTCATAGCAAACTCAGCCAAAGGCAAAAAAGAGACCCATTCATCTTGATCAGCAGACACAAAAACATCTCAAATAAGTCTCCAAGGTCTGGTTTGTTCTTTCAGTTTGTCCATTGGTCTGAGGGTGGAACGCAGAGGAGAAAGACAGCTGAACTCCCAGTTTGGAACAAAATGTGCTCTAAAATCTGGAAACAAACTGGACTCCTCTGTCAGACACAATGTTCTCTGGAATGCTGTGCAACCGAACCACCTGTTGAAAAAATAAGGGCACCAACTTGGAGGAGGATGGCAACTTAGGTAGTGGCACAAGATGTATCATCTTGGAAAACCTATCACAGATCACCCAAATAACGGTCATTCTCTGAGAGACAGGGAGGTCAGAAATAAAATCCATAGAGATATGGGTCCATGGCCTCTTGGGCACAGGCAATGGCATTAACAAACCACTAGATCGAGAGCAAGGTTTGGACCTAGAACAAGTCCCACAGGACTGCACAAAGTCCTTGACGTCACGAGACAAAGTGGGCCACCAAAAGGACCGACTCACCAAATCTCTGGTACCAAAAATACCAGGATGGCCAGCCAACTTGGAGCAATGAATCTCAGACATCACATTCTTCCTCCACTGGTCTGGGACAAACAATTTCCCAACAGGGCAGCGTTCAGGTTTATCCTCCTGAAATTCCTCCAAAGCCAGTCTCAAATTGGGCGAGATAGCGGAAAGAACCACACCCTCCTTCAGAATAACAGCAGGCTCAGTTACCTCAGGAGAATCCGCAAAGAAACTCCTCGAGAGGGCATCAGTCTTAACATTCTTAGTGCCAGGAAAAAAAGAAACCACAAAATTAAAACGTGTGAAAAACAAGGCCCACCTGGCCTGTCTAGGATTAAGTTGCTTGGCTGATTCGAGATAAACCAGATTCTTCTGGTCCGTGAGGGCCACCAACTGATGTTTGGCTCCTTCCAGCCAATGTCTCCACTCTTCAAAAGCCCACTTCATAGCCAATAACTCCCGATTTCCCACATCATAATTACTGTACGTTCAGCTGGGGAAAATTTTCGAGAGAAGAAGGCACAAGGGTTACTCTTAGAGGTCTCCGGATCACTTTGGGACAAAACGGCTCCTGCACCAATCTCAACCTCCACCTGAAATGGTAGAGAAACATCAGGTTGTCATAGAACAGGAGCAGAAGTGAATCTCTGCTTAAACTACTGAAACGCAGAAGCTGCCTCAGGAGACCAATTCACTACATCAGAACCGTTTTTGGTCAAATCAGTCAGTGGTTTCACAATAGTAGAGAAATTACCTATAAATTTTTCGATAAAAATTAGCGAAACCCAAAAATCTCTGAAGAGCCTTCAATGTAGTGGGCTGAACCCAATCACAAATTGCCTGAACTTTGACCGGGTCCATTTCAATAACGACAGAGACAAAATAAATCCCAGAATTGAAACCTTCTGTATGCCAAAAAGACATTTTGATCCCTTCACATACAATGTATTTTCTCTCAAACTCCGGCATACAGTCCGAACATGTTCTACATGAGAATCCCAGTCATTGGAAAAAATCAAGATATCGTCCAAATACACGATCAGAAATTTATCCACGAAATCCCGGAAAATATCATTCATAAAGGATTGGAATACGGAAGGGGCATTAGTGAGACCAAAAGGCATCATTAGGTACTCAAAATGCCCATCTGGGGTATTAAACGCCGTCTTCCATTAATCTCCGTGCTTGATGCGAATAAGATTATATGCCCCTCTGAGGTCAAGCTTGGTAAACCAACTAGCACCTTTCACTCTGGAAAATAGGTCCGAAATCAAAGGTAACGGATATTGATATTTAACAGTGATCTTATTCAGGAGACGATAGTCAATACACGGGCTCAATGAACCATCCTTCTTGGCCACAAAGAAAAAAACGGCGCCAAATGATGAAGAGGATGGTCTGATATGACTCTTCTCTAAAGACTCTTTGATATAAGATCGCATAGCATCATGCTCAGGTACAGATAAATTAAAGAGCCGACCCTTGGGAAATTTACAACCAGGTACTAAGTCAATAGCGCAATCATAACTACTATGAGGAGGTAAGGATGCAGACTTACTCTCACTAAACACATCAGAAAAATCAGTCAAATAGTCAGGGACATCTTGAGACTGGGGAGAGGCAGAAAAGACAGGAGTGTCAGTACGAACACATTGACATCCCCAACTGGTCACAGACACAGATTTCCAATCCAAAACAGGATTATCAGTCTGTAACCAAGGGAAACCCAGTACAATAATGTCATGCAAATTATCCAACACCAAAAATTTGCAACTCTCCTGATGGTCCGGGTCAACCCGCATTATCACCTGGGTAGAAAACTGGGGTTTATTCTCCTCCAAAGGGGTAGAATAAATGCCCAGTAAAGGAATAGACTTCCGCAGGGGTATCATGGGAAAGCCACGTTTGGCAAAATCAAAATCCATCAGGTTTATAGCTGCTCCTGAATCAACAAAAGCCTGAGCCGAAAATGTGGATATGGAGCAAATCAAGGTAACAGTCAACAGAAATTTAGTCTGAACACTACCCAAAACAACTGAGAGCGCAAAACATCTTCCCCGCTTGGGGCAGACGGAAACAGCATGAGAAGCGTCACCACAGAAGAAGCACAACTTATTACTAATGTTGAGCATTCCGATACCACAAATATCGGGTATCGGCCGATATTCGCGGTATCGGAATTTCGATTCTGGGTTCCGATATTTTTTGCATATCGGATACCGGAATCAGAAGATTCATGTAAAGTATATGGGGAGTTCCTGTGTCACAGAAGGAAGTACGTGACACAGGAACTTCCCGAAATAGTCAGTGACAGTGTCGGTCGGGGCTCTCAGGAGTCAGTCAGCGCACTTACTTTACAGAGGATCCCCGGTGGTCACGTTGTGGATGGATTTCTCTCTGCGACTGCCGGCCATTACCCTCTCCCTGGCGGTCACGTGCAGCTTCTCGCGATAAGTGCACTTGACTGCCAGGGAGGACTGGGTAATCTCGGCCAGATGTACTCTCGCGACAGCTGGCCGTGAGAAATCCATTCAACGTCACGTGACCGCCCGGGAATCTCCTCAGGTAAGCAGCTCTGCTGTGTCTGGATGTCAGGATGAGCATGGCATCCAGATGTAGCAGAGCTGGACTCATCGTGGGACCCTCGATATCTTGGACTACGTTGGACAGGGAGTATTTGTGTTGGTCTGTTATTTTTGTTTTTTTTACAGGAGATCGATGGCGTCGCAGGATGAGCGTGCAATAAAAAATAATGAAAACTGTGTTGAGTATTATTTCATTAAAAGACTTTATTCTGGCTGTATTTTTTAACCATTTTCAAACTTTATGATTAATAATGGATCGGTGTCTTATTGAGGCCTCTCCATTATTAACCGGGCTTATTGTCACTGTTCAATCAAAGGTGACATTAACCCCTTATTAACCCATATCCCACCGCTGCAGGGCAAGTGGGAAGAGCCGGGTAAAGTGCCACAATTGGCGCATCTTTGGATGCGCCAATTGTGGGACTGCTGCAGCCTGGTATTTTTAGGCTGTTGAGGGTCAAAATCCATGGGCCTTGACAGTCTTTTAATACCAGGCCACAGCAGTCTGCTTTTTACTTGGCTGGTTAACAAAAATAGGGGGACCCCACGCCATTTTTTTTTCTAGGGGATCCCCTATTTTTGCTAACTAACCAAGATAAGCAGACTGCTGTGGCCTGGTAATATCAGGCTTGCAAGGTTCATGGATACTGGATCCTTACCAGCCTGAAATACCAGGCCTCAGTAGTCTGCTTCATCTGGCTGGTTAACAAAAATAGGGGGGACCCACGCCATTTTTTTTTCGAGGGGATCCCCTATTTTTGTTAACCAACCAAGATAAGCAGACTGCTGTGGCCTGGTATTATTAGGCTTGCAAGGTTCATGGATATTGGATCCTTAACAGCCTAAAATACCAGGCCTCAGTAGTCTGCTTCATCTGGCTGGTTAGCAAAATGGGGGACCCCACGCCATTTTTTTTTTCAAGGGGATCCCCTATTTTTGTTAATCAGTTCACTTCAGGTCAGCCGGGATTCTCTCTGACGTCACTGATGCTGTGCGGTGTCCCCGGCTGACCTGAAGTGAAAGTGGGAAGCAATCAATTAAGCTCCCCACATAATCACTTCCTCTCCTGTCAGCCAGGAGAGGAGATGATTAATTCGGGGGTTTACTGCGAGGCAGGCAGCATTAGCTGCGGTCCCTGCAGTAAGCATTAACCCTTTCAGAAGGATTACATCGAGGGACCTGACTGAACACATGATAGGTAAGAATAATGTTGCTTTATTATTTTATTTTTATTACAGGAGAACAAGGGAATCGAGGATTAACTGTACAATAAAAGATAGTCAAAAACTGTGTATTTATTTCATTAAAATGATTTTTAATTAAAGTGTGTGTGTTTTATTTTTATTTCATACAATAGGATTAATAATTGATAGTTGTCTAATTGACAGCTCTCAATTATTAACCTGGCTTAAAGTCACCTTCCAATAGCAAGGTAGCTTTAACACATTATTATCCCATTCGCCACCGCTACAGGGCAATGGGAATAGACGGGCAAAGTGCCAGAAAGGGTGAATATAATTATAGATTTGCCTTTTCTGGGGTGGCTGGGGGCAGAAGTTAGTAGCCATGGGGGCACTACATAAATGCACCCTCCCTAGGCTATTTTTATCTGCCCCCACTCGCTGGCTTTGTCTGTCTGGTTCAGAAAATAGTGCGGGAGCCCACGCATTTTTTTTCAACAAATTTACACCTCATATATATATATATATATATATATATATATATACATATATACATGTCATTGTGACACATATATATATATATATATATATATGTATATTTATAGTTCATACACTTCTACATAGTATAATAGCCGCTACTTCAATTGCCGGCTTTTCTGAAATTACAGACCCGACATGAAATGACACATGGTTTACATACAGTTAACCATGTCATTTCATGTAGTTTGATATATGGTTTTCACTAACAATTACATGAGTGTATGTGTGCAACATTTCAGAAATGTAGGGGTTATATAAAGGTGTAAATTCATTGAAAAATTTGCATGGGCTCCCGCACTATTTTCTCAACCAGACAGACAAAGCCAGCGAGTGGGGGCAGATAATAATAGCCCAGAGAGGGACCATTATTTTTGGGCCCCCCCTAGCTACTAACATCTGCCCCCAGCCACCCCAGAAAAGGCAAATCTATAATTAGATTTGCCCTTTCTGGCACTTAGCCCGTCTATTCCATATTCAATTAGACAACTATCAATTATTAATCCTATAGTATGAAATAAAAATAAAACACACACACTTTAATTAAAAATCATTTTAATGAAATAATCACACAGTTTTTGACCATCTTTTATTGTACAGTTAATCATCGATTCCCTTGTTCTCCTGTAATAAAAATAAAATAATAAAGCAACATTATTCATACTTATCCGGTGTTCAGTCAGGTCCCCCGATGTAATCCTTCTGAAAGGGTTAATTTTTATTGCAGGGACCACAGCTAATGCTGCCAGCCTCGCAGTAAACCCCCGAATGAATCATCTCCTCTCCTGGCTGACAGGAGAGGAAGTGATTAGCTGTGAAGCTTGATTGCTTCCCACTTTCACTTCAGGTCAGCCGGGGACACCGCATAGCATCAGTGACGTCAGATGTTATCACGGCTGACCTGAAGTGAAAGTGGGAAGCAATCAATGAAGCTTACCACAGTATTCAGTTCCTCTCCTGTCGCCTGGAGAGGAACTCATTCATTCGGGAGCTTACAGCTGAGCAGGCAGCATTAGTTGTGCTGCTTGGCTGAAAGCTAGTTAACCCTTTGTAAAGGATTACAGCGTGGGACCTGACAGAGCGGCGGATAGGTAAAAATAATGTTTTATTATTTTTTCTTTATTACAAGAGAGCAAGGGCTTTGCAAGGATTAACAGTTAAATAAACGATGGTCAAAAAAATGTGTGTTTATTTCATTAAAATTATTTATTCTTCATGTGTGTGTGTTCTTTTATTTCCTTCAATAGGATTAATATTTGATAGTTGTCAAATTGACAACTCTCAGTTATTAACCTGGCTTAAAGTCACCTTTCAATAGCAAGGTGGCTTTAACCCAGTATTAACCCATTCGCCACTGCTACATGGCAATGGGAATAGACCGGCAAAGTGCCAGAAAGGGCGCATCTAATTATAGATTTGCCTTTTCTGGGGTGGCTGGGGGCATATGTTAGTAGCTAGGGGGGTACAAAATAAATGCACCCTCCCTTGGCTATTATTATCTGCCCCTACTCGCTGGCTTTGTCTGTCTGGTTGAGAAAATACAGCGGGAGCCCACACATTTTTTTCAAAGAATTTGCACCTTTAATTAACCCCTAGCTGTATGAAATGTTGCACACATACACTCATGTAATTTTTAGTGAAAACCATATATAAAACTACATGAAATGACATGGTTAACTGTATGTAAACCATGTGTCATTTCATGTTGGGTGGTTCAGTAATTTCACAAAAGCCGGCATTGCCCGGCAATTGAATTAGCGGCTATTTTACTATGTAGAAGTGTATAAATTATAAATATATGTATATATATATATATATATATATATATATATATATATATGTCACAATGACATGTGTATATATATATATATACTGTATATATATATATATATATATATATATATATATATGTATTCTATGTGTGTATATTTAGTGTTTACAAGGAAAGAAAGGGTTTATTTTAATTCCGATATTTCTGTCCCATTGACTTGCATTGGTTTCCGGTATCAGAATCGGCGATACCCGATCATGATATCGGAAAGTATCGCTCAACACTACTTATTACTAGTGTTGAGCATTCCGATACCGCAAGTATCGGGTATCGGCCGATATTCGCTGTATCGGAATTCCGATACTTAGTTCCGATATTTTTCATATATCGTATACCGGAATCGGAAGTTCCATAATTCTTTGAGAGGCAATGTGATTTTAGTCAGCCAATGAGGAATCTTATGAAGTGTGGGCACATCCTGTAATGCTGCGGTCATCTTAACTAATGGCATGGCTGTGATTGGCTGCTGAAATGATGTCAGAATGCACTATAAAAGGCGCCGCCGCCATTTTAGCGTCACTGTGCTGTGAACTCAGTTAGGGACAGAACGCTGCTCTGCTGACTCTGAGGGACAGTTAGACATTGCGATTTTGTGTACTCTACTGTGCTTTAGGCAGGCTAGTTTACCAACCGCTGTGTAAAGCTTCCTTTTGCCAGTGTTGTTTTAACAGCTCTGTGCAAGGTGTGTGTGAGTGCAGGTGACGCTGCAGTTTGCTCTGCATCCACCGCTGTTTGTAGGCATCTGCACGTGTCACTCACTGACTCTTTTTTTTTATTTGATTTTGTGGAATTGGTGCAGCTCCATTATATTTGCCAAAAATCTAATCTATTAGTGTGACGCGCTTCCATCCGTATACAATACATTGGTTGCAAACACTATAGAAGTAGACAAAGGGGCGTTTCACAGCTACTGAACAGTTGTGTTTCAGTGTTCACTGTAGTCTGTGAGCTTTTCATTTTTTGAGTGCAGATCACGCTCCAGTTAGTTCTTCAACTACTGCTGGTTGTAGTCTGCTGAGCGTGTGTCACTGCCTCATCCTTCACTAATTGGTGCTGCTCCATTATATTTGCCAAAAATCTAATCTATTAGTGTGACGCGCTTCCATCCGTATACAATACATTGGTTGCAAACACTATAGAAGTACACAAAGGGGCCTTTCACAGCTACTGAACAGTTGTGTTTCAGTGTTCACTGTAGTCTGTGAGCTTTTCATTTTTTGAGTGCAGATCACGCTCCAGTTAGTTCTTCAACTACTGCTGGTTGTAGTCTGCTGAGCGTGTGTCACTGCCTCATCCTTCACTAATTGGTGCTGCTCCATTATATTTGCCAAAAATCTAATCTATTAGTGTGACGCGCTTCCATCCGTATACAATACATTGGTTGCAAACACTATAGAAGTAGACAAAGGGGCGTTTCACAGCTACTGAACAGTTGTGTTTCAGTGTTCACTGTAGTCTGTGAGCTTTTCATTTTTTGAGTGCAGATCACGCTCCAGTTAGTTCTTCAACTACTGCTGGTTGTAGTCTGCTGAGCGTGTGTCACTGCCTCATCCTTCAGTAATTGGTGCTGCTCCATTATATTTGCCAAAAATCTAATCTATTAGTGTGACGCGCTTCCATCCGTATACAATACATTGGTTGCAAACACTATAGAAGTACACAAAGGGGCGTTTCACAGCTACTGAACAGTTGTGTTTCAGTGTTCACAGTAGTCTGTGAGCTTTTCATTTTTTGAGTGCAGATCACGCTCCAGTTAGTTCTTCAACTACTGCTGGTTGTAGTCTGCTGAGCGTGTGTCACTGCCTCATCCTTCACTAATTGGTGCTGCTCCATTATATTTGAAAAAAATCTAATCTATTAGTGTGACGCGCTTCCATCCGTATACAATACATTGGTTGCAAACACTATAGAAGTAGACAAAGGGGCGTTTCACAGCTACTGAACAGTTGTGTTTCAGTGTTCACTGTAGTCTGTGAGCTTTTCATTTTTGAGTGCAGATCACGCTCCAGTTAGTTCTTCAACTACTGCTGGTTGTAGTCTGCTGAGCGTGTGTCACTGCCTCATCCTTCACTAATTGGTGCTGCTCCATTATATTTGAAAAAAATCTAATCTATTAGTGTGACGCGCTTCCATCCGTATACAATACATTGGTTGCAAACACTATAGAAGTACACAAAGGGGCCTTTCACAGCTACTGAACAGTTGTCTGCAGTGTTCACTGCAGTCTCTGAGGAATAACCACACTTAGGCCTTATAACTTTTCTGACTTTCTTTATCAATCTACCAAGATGAAGAAGGCAGGGAGTAAGGCACGTGGTCGTGGCCGGGGAGTTTCAGCAGGGAGAGGACGTGGGGATTCTGTGGCTGCTGCCGCACCCAGTGACACAGCAGCCATCAGTTTTCCCCGTGAGCGTTCCTTTATGCGCACTTTTGTAGGAGCTCAGCGTACCCCTCTGCTGCGGGAAGAACAAATTGAAGCCGTTGTTGGTTGGATGGCAGCCAATGCATCGACTTCAATTGCTTCCACCTCCTCTCAGGACCACAGCACTGTTGAACAACCATCTGTCTCTTCACCGCCTGCCAAATTGCCCAGGCAGTCAGAGAGTTATGAACTGGAGCCAGCTGAGTCTCTGCTTCTGTTCTCAGAATCTGTTGGCTTGGAAACAGGGGCCCAGCCAAGCAGCATTCTGGAATGTGAAGAAGAGGCAGTATGCAGTGATGCGCAACAGCTGTGTCTCTCTGAATGTGAAGAGGCGGGTGAGCCAGTGCCGATGGTCAGCACACCGCAGAACGCATCTGATGATGATGAGACTCAGGTGCCATTTTCTGTTGAGCAAGGTGCTGGCCAGACCACCCAACAGCAGCAGGTGTTGGAAGAGGGTAGTGGAGATGATGAGGTCCAAGACCCAACATGGCGTGAGGAACAGGAAGGTGGTGGTAGCAGCTCTGAGGAAGAGATTGCGCCAACGGTCCAAACAGTAAGGAGAGGTAGGCTGCAGACTCGGTTGCCTGTACCCTCCAGTTTGGCACCCGTTCGTAGCAGTTCTCTTCCAACAGCCAAACCGGGCGCTCCCAGGACTTGCACTGCGTGGTCCTTTTTTGACACACTTGCAGATGATATTTGCTATGTCAAATGCAAGCTGTGTAATCAAAAAGTTAAAAGAGGTAAAAATATCAGTAACCTCAATACCACAAATATGTGGAAACATGTACGGACAAAGCACGTAGCTGAGTTACAAAGACACACTGGAGATGTAGGCCAACCTACAGCAGCACCTACATCTTCAGCTCGTGTTGGAGCCTCTTCCTCCAGCTCACACACAGCTGGTTCGGCTTCCTCACAGGATCGCCATGGAAGAACCTCTGTAACTGTTGTCCAGAGACCCAGTGTTATTCCACCCACAGCTGCAAGTTCCCTGTCATCCTCACACTCCCAGGCCACAAAACAGCCATCGGTAGCACAGGCATGGGATAAAAGACGGCCATACTCGGCAAACCATCCACGAGCACAGGCTCTGAATGCTGGCATTGCAAAACTCCTGTCCCTTGAAATGCTGTCATTCAGGCTGGTGGAGACTGACAGTTTCCGTGACTTAATGTCATTGGCAGTCCCACAATACAATGTGCCCAGCCGATTTTATTTCAGCAGGCAAGCCGTCCTGGTCTGCAAAAGCATGTTGAGGGAAAAATTAAACATGCGCTACTAAACGCCGTCAGTAGCAAGGTCCACCTGACCACCGATGCGTGGACCAGTACCCATGGCCAGGGACGATACCTTTCCCTCACTGCCCATTGGGTCAATGTTGTGGAGCCGGGTACAGATCTTGCGAGTGGCGCTGTACGTGTTCTGCCAACTCCAAGGATTGCAGGAATCAAGTCTGTCCACATTGACTCCTCCTCCTACTCCAGTTCCTCAGAATCATCGCTGCAGGAGCCGTCACGGTCTACTCCACATGGACCCGTGAAATTTTACCTGATGCGACCGATATGAGCACAGCCGTGGCCAAACGTCAACAGGCCGTCCTGAAATTAATTTACATGGGGAATCGAAGCCACACAGCGCAGGAGCTCTGGAATGCCATCAAGCAGGAGAGCGACGTGTGGTTTTTGCCATCGAATCTCCAGCCAGGCTTGGTAGTGTGTGACAATGGCCGAAATCTGGTGGCAGCTCTGGGCCTTGGCAACCTCACTCACATACCATGTCTGGCACATGTGCTCAACTTGGTCGTGCAGAGTTTTTTGAGGGACTATCCGGATCTTGATGCACTGCTGCACAAGGTCCGCCTAGAGTGCGCTCACTTGCGACGTTCCAGCATGGCCAGATCGCGCATTGCAGCTCTGCAACGCAGATTTCGCCTTCCTGAACATCGCATCATATGTGACGTACCCACCAGGTGGAATTCCACGTTACATATGTTGGAGCGGTTGTGTGAGCAGCAGCCAGCAGTAATGGAGTATCAGCTGCATCAGGCGCAATCAACTCGCAATTTGCGTCGTTCACACTTCACCACTACTGAGTGGGCCTCTATGAAGGACATCTGCCACGTTTTGCGTGCGTTTGATGAGTCAACGCGGATGGCGAGTGCAGATGATGCACTAGTCAGCCTGACTGTCCCCCTTATCTGCCTGCTTCAAAAAACACTGCAAGCAATAAGGGATGAGGTTTTGGAAGAGGTGGAGGATGAGGAGTCACAAATTCCATCACCTTCTGGACAGTCAGCGCAACGTGGTTCCTCACAAAGGGCTGGGCAGTGTTCACTTTGTGAGGAGGATGAGGAGGAGTCAATGGAGGAGGAAGACATCGCTCCAGAGGGAGGTACACAACGCTCTAGTCAGTATGTAGAGCGAGGGTGGGGTGATGCAGAGCAGGCAGAGATGACGCCTCTTGCAGGGGACAGCGTTTCTTGGCCAGTTGGGAGTCTGCAGCACATGGTTGATTTCATGCTGCAGTGCCTGAGAAACGACCGCCGCATCGCCCACATTCTCACCACGTCTGATTATTGGGTGTACACCCTCCTAGACCCTCGCTACCGGGACAACTTACAAAGCCTCATCACACCGTTGAACCGGGAGCGTAAAATGCGGGAGTACCAAGACATACTGGTGCAATCCATAATGTTCTCCATTCCAGCCGAGAGCACTGCTGCTGCTACTGCTTTACAAAGCAGCTCTGTGCGTCGAGGCAGTGGAGACAGCTCTGCAACAAGAGGGAGCACAAGCAGCGCCTCTGCACAGGGCAAGACCAGTATGTTCCAAATGTGGCGAAGTTTTGTGGCAGCGCCACAAATGTCTACACCATCCGAGACGGCTCCAGTCAGCAGGAGGCAACGTTTCCGTAAGATGGTGACAGACTACATGTCTTTCCCTCTCAGTGTACTCCCAGATGGCTCTTCCCCATTCAAGTTTTGGGTCTCTAAGCTGGATACATGGCCAGAGCTTAGCCAGTATGCATTGGAGGTGCTGGCTTGCCCTGCTGCCAGTGTATTATCGGAGCGCGTCTTTAGTGCCGCAGGTGGTGTACTAACAGACCGTCGCATGCGACTATCCTCCGATAATGTAGACCGGCTTACTTTTCTGAAAATGAACAAGGCATGGATCTCGCCAGAATTTGTCTGTCCGTTTTCAGATTAAATAACTGGTTCGCAACGTTATCCATGTCTCCTGTTCCCTATACATGCACAGAAAAACCCATGTCGAACATGCTCCAAATAGGGAAGAGCCGTCACCCTGATTGTTATGCTTAAAACAGAAATTTGTGAAGTTTTCCAGGCCTAGAATGATACATTTTTATGACAAATCTGGACAAATAATAATTTGTCATCACAGCGCATATCTGCACATGTCTATTATAAATGGTAACAAAAACTAAAACAGTCTTCACTTTTTGAAATTAATGCATAAAAGTACATTTCATACTTATCAATTAATGCTTTTTAAGGAACTTTATCTGTACCTGTAAGATAATGCAGTCAATGGATGTACAAATCATAAAATCCTCATCATCATCATCACGATTTTTATTTATGACAGACATTATAAAATACACATACTGATGCCAACTGTAACTTCACACACCATATATGAAATGGCCAGCATCTAAACCTGGTAATAATGTGCAATAATAAATTATTACATCTATAAAGTGCATCATGCATACTGACAATAGGTAGTACTAGTTATACCTGCAAGTGCTGTTGAAACAACCACAACAGATATAAATTAATAATGGTATATAGGTATCACAGTGCATAGTTACTCATGGACAATGTCGATGTAATACTGTACCTCAATAAAGTCAGCGTGAACCATTATGCTTGTTAGTCTTGTAGATTGTTAAAGAGGGAACGGTCTTTTTTTGTTGGTCATAGGTGGAGTATTAGACAGTAAATGATTACTGCTGTTGTATTTTTGGCGTCCCTAGGGCGCAATAACGCTGCGTAACGTCACATTTTATAGAGTCATCTAATTGACACACGCTACCCTACCCTACGCGTGACAGTAGGAAGGTAGTGTTGACGGATAAAGCCTTGCGCAACCAGACATGCTTTTACCCTCTTCAACACTGTCCAAGCAAAAAATGCATGATTGCAGCTGCAGACTTTATTGACATACAGTATAACATCGCCATTACCCATCAGAGGCTGTCCACTGTCTGATACAGACATAGAATATACCTTTGCTATCCGAAGCCTTTCTTTCACCTACACTTGCAGGCACACACTTAAATTGTGACAATGCATTATGTTTTTTTAAATGGTTATTTTTTATCGTACATTATTGTGTCATCACATTGATGAGTCCATGCTGGACATGTCATACATGCTGTACAAAGTAACGATTTTATTAACTGAAATAATTGAAATGTCTGTGACTGTCACATCTAAATTGCAATGATGATGATGATGAGTGACGATTACAAAATCCATTGTCTTCACTATGTTATGGTTTAACATAGCGTTCCTTAAGCATTATTCATAAATACAAAAATGGACTTTTATTCTTAAATTTACAACACTATATTTTGTAACCAATTTTTTGGGTGGTGTGTTGTTCCATTTCTTGTTGGCATGTGCATATATGCGTTTATATTTGCAGTGTATTTATTTTTATTATTGAAGTTAGGAAACATGTGTATCTTCGTACCGTGTTAGCCATTAGATAGAAAAATATTTACACTTGAGAGTCCACAGTGGTTGATACCTTTGAATGGATAACTGAAAAGATGGTAACAAATTGCAAGCTTTCGAGGCTACTCACGTCTCTTCAACAGGCAAAGACTAAAACAAAAAATGAAGCATCACATATTTCTATACACAACAGGACACAGGAATAGTGCAATAGGTAAGACAAGTAAGTGACGTGTAGCAGAACTGTCATTATCACAGAGGGATGAACATAAATATTGGAACAGTTCCTAGATAAGGATAGAAAGTTTTATTGCCCTCTGATTGGGGTCTGGTTTTGTGTTTTCATGCCCCTGGAAGGGCAGAGACGCAGATTCCTTAATTGATATAGAATGACATAAATCCGTGTGATCTATTCATTCCATCACTAACAGTGTCAAAGGTCATGATGAGCTTATATTCTGAAACCTTTGTATCTTTGTCATATTTGAAGTTATATTTTAATACCAGTAATTCCATATCCATCATGCTATGACCGGGCATACAAAAGTGTTTTGCCACAGGTAAATCCATTATTTTTTGTCTTATCGTGTGGCGCTGATAATTCATCCTTGTTCTCATTTTTGGCCGGTCTACCCTCACTTGTCCCTCCCTCACTTGTCTTACCTATTCCTGTGTCCTGTTGTGTGTACAAATATGTGATTCTTCCATTTTTTTTTTAGTCTTAGCCTGATGAAGAGACCTGAGTAGTCTCGAAAGCTTTGAATTTGTTACCATATTTTCAGTTAGCCATTAAACGGTATCAACCACAGAGGACTCTCAAGTATAAATATTTTTCTATTCTTGGAATAGAAATTCATCATTTTATTGTCCTAGTAAAACTTCATTTATTCTTGTTTGAAGTACATACATTTGCAATGGCCACGTAACAAGGCAATAACTCAATATTTTATGCCTACACCCTCCTTGACCCTGGGCTTCAACAGCGCCAGTTGCTGCTCAGAAGTGTTAGATGCACAGATGAAAACAATCGCTGATGTGTTTGTGGGGTTCAGTAACGCCTGCTGTTCCCCTGCTGTGTGTCTGGCAAAAATTACTGCTGCTAACTACAACTTCAACTTCAAACGTCTCATACTAGGCCTCTGCCTACACCCTCCTTGACCCTGGGCTTCAACAGCGCCAGTTGCTGCTCAGAAGTGTTAGATGCACAGATGAAAACAATCGCTGATGTGTTTGTGGGGTTCAGTAACGCCTGCTGTTCCCCTGCTGTGTGTCTGGCAAAAATTACTGCTGCTAACTACAACTTCAACTTCAAACGTCTCATACTAGGCCTCTGCCTACACCCTCCTTGACCCTGGCTTCAACAGCGCCAGTTGCTGCTCAGAAGTGTTAGATGCACAGATGAAAACAATCGCTGATGTGTTTGTGGGGTTCAGTAACGCCTGCTGTTCTCCTGCTGTGTGTCTGGCAAAAATTACTGCTGCTAACTACAACTTCAACTTCAAACGTCTCATACTAGGCCTCTGCCTACACCCTCCTTGACCCTGGGCTTCAACAGCGCCAGTTGCTGCTCAGAAGTGTTAGATGCACAGATGAAAACAATCGCTGATGTGTTTGTGGGGTTCAGTAACGCCTGCTGTTCCCCTGCTGTGTGTCTGGCAAAAATTACTGCTAGCTACCTAATCATGGTGAAAAAAACCTGACATCTCAAAGTGTCTAGTGCTACACATAGATATGAGGCTACACCCTGATTTCTAAGCTGTAAACATTTGAAACATCAACTTTCAAACCATAAAATGATTAGTCTTTGTCACAAATCTGTAACAAAATAAATGTGACATATTATTACAGATATGCACATGTCGAAAACAAATGCAAACACAAAATCCTACTTATGCTATAGGATACTGATGGTCAACCTTGTCACTCCATAGCTTAGACAAATCCAACTCACATCATGATGACTCCAATGCTGCAATGTTGGAAGTGCATAATGTGGGTTGAACTTTGACAACTGCTGCAGTGCGAAGGTTATACTTCAGTGTTCTTGCCTTTGAAATAAAAGCATACAAGTTAATATAATAATCCAATGTTGATTAAGGGACGTGATGTACACGTGTAATATTGTGCAAACAATGCATGTAGGAATAGTCCTCTTCAACATTACTTATATTTGTGTCATTTTAAAAAATACATATTTGATTAGAAAGTTAACAGCCCATATCATAAAGGTCCTTCATGTAAACATGATAATCGCTTACAAAAAACATGCATTACCTTGGTAAAGTCAATAGTGCATAGTCACAATAGCAAAATATATACCTGTAAGTGGTGCTGAAAGAACGACAACTGATAGAATACGTGAATGATATATATTTATCAGACTGAATAGCGACATCTGTACAATGTCGATATAATACTGTACCTTAACAAAACAGCTGTGTCACACCTCACACTCGTTTTTCTTGTAGCTTGTTATGTAATAGGGCACATGCGTGTATGTTTCATCATAGGTGCATGTTTACTGAGTAAAGCAGTCATGACAACGCCTTTGTGTTGTCGGTACGCTTGCGATGATGAACGATGCGCACCGTGAATGTTAGTCTGCGTCATAAGACGTACAGACGCTCCAATACCCAACGCGTCACAGCAGTAAGCCAGTCTGTGCGTCCAAACAGAGGCGCAACCATACATGCACGTAACCTTTTATAAAGCTAGATAAAAAAAAGGATGTAGTAACGCACACTTTATTGAGGTACAGTATTACATCGCCATTCACCATCTGTGGCTATGCAGTCTCATCTATATATACCTTATCTATCCGTTGTCATGCTTGCAAGTCCACAGTCAGGCATAAATATCTGTTTTCACTCTGCACTATGCACTTTTTAAATTTTCGTTTTGTTAATATAAATGATTGGCACATATTATCAGTATTACATGATGGAAATTTTAGATATTTTTAAAAAAATTGTAGTTATATTATTCACCAAATGTAAAGTTTTATGAATGTCAAAGAAAACTTGTAATGCTGATTATGTTTTTAAGTCAGCCATTCATTGTCTACACAATAAAAATGGTGTACATACTGTTACTTACCCATCATTAATGGATTCTGATGTGTACTTGTATGCTTTTATTTTAAACCGTATAGCAGATTATTTAACCTATTTTAATTGTGGTTTGCATTGCTTTTCAACATGTTTATGTATGCGTTTATGTTTGTAAATTTTTAATTTACATATATTTTTTTAAGTTAAATCATCATCTTATGGTACTAAAGTTTATATTTCTCTTGTTTGGAGTATAGACATTTTTAATTGACACGTAACAAGGAAAATACTTGATATAGTATTTAAACATCCTCCTTGACCCTGGGCTACAACACCGCCAGTTGTAGCTCGGAAGTGCTGTTAGCACAGTGAACACTTGCTCCTGTGTTACTGGGGTTCAGTAATGTCAGCTGTTCCCCTGCTGTGATAACGGCAAAAAGTCCTGCTGCCTCCACCATGTTCTCTTCTCATCCCTGGGCTACAACACCGCCAGTTGTTGCTCGGAATTGCTGTTAGCACAGTCAACACTTGCTCCTGTGTTACTGGGGTTCAGTAATGTCAGCTGTTCCCCTGCTGTGTGAATGGCAAAAAGTCCTGCTGCCTCCACCCTGTTCTCTTCTCATCCCTGGGCTACAACACCGCCAGTTGTTGCTTGGAAGTGCTGTTAGCACAGTGAACACTTGCTCCTGTGTTACTGGGGTTCAGTAATGTCAGCTGTTCCCCTGCTGTGTGAACGGCAAAAAGTCCTGCTGCTTCCACCCTGTTCTCTTCTCATCCCTGGGCTACAACACCACCAGTTGTTGCTTGGAAGTGCTGTTAGCACAGTGAACACTTGCTCCTGTGTTACTGGGGTTCAGTAATGTCAGCTGTTCCCCTGCTGTGTGAACGGCAAAAAGTCCTGCTGCCTCCACCATGTTCTCTTCTCATCCCTGGGCTACAACACCGCCAGTTGTTGCTCGGAATTGCTGTTAGCACAGTCAACACTTGCTCCTGTGTTACTGGGGTTCAGTAATCTCAGCTGTTCCCCTGCTGTGTGAACGGCAAAAAGTCCTGCTGCCTCCACCATGTTCTCTTCTCATCCCTGGGCTACAACACTGCCAGTTGTTGCTCGGAAGTGCTGTTAGCACAGTCAACACTTGCTCCTGTGTTACTGGGGTTCAGTAATGTCAGCTATTCCCCTGCTGTGTGAACGGCAAAAAGTCCTGCTGCCTCCACCATGTTCTCTTCTCATCCCTGGGCTACAACACCGCCAGTTGTTGCTCGGAAGTGCTGTTAGCACAGTGAACACTTGCTCCTGTGTTACTGGGGTTCAGTAATGTCAGCTGTTCCCCTGCTGTGTGAACGGCAAAAAGTCCTGCTGCCTCCACCCTGTTCTCTTCTCATCCCTGGGCTACAACACCGCCAGTTGTTGCTCGGAAGTGCTGTTAGCACAGTGAACACTTGCTCCTGTGTTACTGGGGTTCAGTAATGTCAGCTGTTCCCCTGCTGTGTGAACGGCAAAAAGTCCTGCTGCCTCCACCATGTTCTCTTCTCATCCCTGGGCTACAACACCGCCAGTTGTTGCTCGGAAGTGCTGTTAGCACAGTCTACACTTGCTCCTGTGTTACTGGGGTTCAGTAATGTCAGCTGTTCCCCTGCTGTGTGAACGGCAAAAAGTCCTGCTGCCTCCACCATGTTCTCTTCTCATCCCTGGGCTACAACACCGCCAGTTGTTGCTCGGAAGTGCTGTTAGCACAGTGAACACTTGCTCCTGTGTTACTGGGGTTCAGTAATGTCAGCTGTTCCCCTGCTGTGATAACGGCAAAAAGTCCTGCTGCCTCCACCATGTTCTCTTCTCATCCCTGGGCTACAACACTGCCAGTTGTTGCTCGGAAGTGCTGTTAGCACAGTCAACACTTGCTCCTGTGTTACTGGGGTTCAGTAATGTCAGCTGTTCCCCTGCTGTGTGAACGGCAAAAAGTCCTGCTGCCTCCACCATGTTCTCTTCTCATCCCTGGGCTACAACACCGCCATTTGTTGCTCGGAAGTGCTGTTAGCACAGTCAACACTTGCTCCTGTGTTACTGGGGTTCAGTAATGTCAGCTGTTCCCCTGCTGTGTGAACGGCAAAAAGTCCTGCTGCCTCCACCCTGTTCTCTTCTCATCCCTGGGCTACAACACCGCCAGTTGTTGCTCGGAAGTGCTGTTAGCACAGTCAACACTTGCTCCTGTGTTACTGGGGTTCAGTAATGTCAGCTGTTCCCCTGCTGTGTGAACGGCAAAAAGTCCTGCTGCCTCCACCATGTTCTCTTCTCATCCCTGGGCTACAACACCGCCAGTTGTTGCTCGGAAGTGCTGTTAGCACAGTCAACACTTGCTCCTGTGTTACTGGGGTTCAGTAATGTCAGCTGTTCCCCTGCTGTGTGAACGGCAAAAAGTCCTGCTGCCTCCACCCTGTTCTCTTCTCATCCCTGGGCTACAACACTGCCAGTTGTTGCTCGGAAGTGTCATTGGCACGGGTACTCACTCCTGCCCAGACTGGTTACAGCACGCCATCTGTTTTCCTGTCAGTGTAAACGTCACTTAGCCTCCAATAAGTTGTCCTGTCGTGTTGCGGTCGGGTTAGCCGACTCTATGGTGCTTGGAGTTTAGGTGCTTCCTATGTGTGCTGCGGGATATGCAAATAAAGGCTGTTTCCGTTGTGACAATAGGACAATCACCCACTGTAGTACTGTGGGATTCGGTAACTGCGGCCGGCTCGCGGCCTGTCATCTTAAATTTCCATGGGTACCTTCTGCTACCCGTCCGGGTTCCAGTACCGTCAGCTGGTTCTCCGCAGTGCCTTTGGCCTAGGTGCCTCCATCTCGGTATCCGAGTTCCAGCAACGTCTGCTGGTCCTTGGTAGTGCTTTGGAGCACAGGTACCTCCTGCTTAGTAACCGTGTCCCAGTAATGTCAGCTGGTCCTCGGTTGTGCCATTGGCTCTTTTCCTTCTGCTGCCCCTCCGGGTTCCAGCACAGTCAGCTGGTCCTCGTTACTTGCATTGGCTCTTGTACCTTCTGCTACCCGTCCGGGTTCCAGTACCGTCAGCTGGTTCTCCGCAGTGCCTTTGGCCTAGGTGCCTCCATCTCGGTATCCGAGTTCCAGCAACGTCTGCTGGTCCTTGGTAGTGCTTTGGAGCACAGGTACCTCCTGCTTAGTAACCGTGTCCCAGTAACGTCAGCTGGTCCTCGGTTGTGCCATTGGCTCTTTTCCTTCTGCTGCCCCTCCGGGTTCCAGCACAGTCAGCTGGTCCTCGTTACTTGCATTGGCTCTTGTACCTTCTGCTACCCGTCCGGGTTCCAGTACCGTCAGCTGGTTCTCCGCAGTGCCTTTGGCCTAGGTGCCTCCATCTCGGTATCCGAGTTCCAGCAACGTCTGCTGGTCCTTGGTAGTGCTTTGGAGCACAGGTACCTCCTGCTTAGTAACCGTGTCCCAGTAACGTCAGCTGGTCCTCGGTTGTGCCATTGGCTCTTTTCCTTCTGCTGCCCCTCCGGGTTCCAGCACAGTCAGCTGGTCCTCGTTACTTGCATTGGCTCTTGTACCTTCTGCTACCCGTCCGGGTTCCAGTACCATCAGCTGGTTCTCCGCAGTGCCTTTGGCCTAGGTGCCTCCATCTCGGTATCCGAGTTCCAGCAACGTCTGCTGGTCCTTGGTAGTGCTTTGGAGCACAGGTACCTCCTGCTTAGTAACCGTGTCCCAGTAACGTCAGCTGGTCCTCGGTTGTGCCATTGGCTCTTTTCCTTCTGCTGCCCCTCCGGGTTCCAGCACAGTCAGCTGGTTCTCGTTACTTGCATTGACTCTTGTACCTTCTGCTACATTTACAAATTGAAGATTTTTTCAATGCTTTTTTGGGTAATCACTCTGGATCTCCAACAATGAAGACGACGACCCTGATGACCACCCCGAAGAAGATGACGACCACAAGGACGACGAGCATCAAGCCAACCAGCCTAAACACCATCACAAAGAAGAAATAAAAGATTACCAAACAGGACTAAGAAGGTTAAGACAAACTACAAGATACAGAACAAGAGACTTAAGAACAATAAGCAGAAGATCAAAAAGCAGAAGAACATGAAGTATAAGACCAAAATGAAGAGCAAAATATATGCTCTAAATTCTAAGCAGAAGAAGACTAAGCAGTGTATGGGGGTGAGTCCGTTCCTCCTCGTGGTGCCCCTGGAAAATGCCTGCTGCTGCAGGCTAAACTGAACACGGACAAATACTGTTGTAATTTAAATCTTTTGTGACAGCAAGAACGGAAGGATGAAAAATTCATACTTTGACAGATTACAAGTACAGGATTCTCTGTCACAAATCAGAATATGATGAAGAAGATGAAGTACAATATGAATAAGAATAATAGTTTAATATGAAGAATCTGAGTAATGTTAACAAAAAGATGAATAGCAAGAAGTTTAAGAAGAAGATAAAGAAGGTGAAGATGAAGAATAATTTGATGAAAAAGATGATGCTGCTGAAGATTATGAAGGAGAAAGTGTGTGAAAAGTTAAAAAGGTGAAGAGCATGGAAGTTGTGAAATATACATATTTGCCAAAATAGAAAAAACGTTAACAACATTGTCAATTTCTTCGTCAATCCGAACATCTTTAAAAAAAAAATATTTATGCTATTCCATTTGATTGGGTTAAACATCTATGCCTTTAATGTCTCCTCAACCTTCCACAATACATTGTACATTACTCTTTGTTGTTTTCCTTCATGTACAATTAACCAACAAGGCAAGAATGGGGTTTTTTTAATTCCGATATTTTGTTCCCATAGACTTACATGGGACTTCCGGTATCGGTATCGGGTATCGCCGATATTTTCATGGTATCGGCGATACCATTCCGATTCCGATACTTTTGGATATCGGAAAGTATCGCTCAACCCTACTTATTACGCTTTAGAAACTCATGACGCTGTGCCCCAGAAGTCACTCCATCAACTGCATGGGCTCAGGGGCTGGCCCGCAAGGCATCACAATCTCACGCATATTTCTACGCTCACGCAAACGTCTGTCAATTTGAATAGCTAATGACATAGAGTCATTGAGACCAGAGGGGACAGGGAATCCCACCATAACATCCTTTACAGTCTCTGCCAGACCCTTCCGAAAAAGGGCTGCCAGAGCATCATCATTCCATTTAGTAAGGACTGCCCCCTTTCTGAATTTCTGACATTACAGCTCTGCGGCTTCTTGACCCTGATTCAATGCCAACAAGGTTTTCTCAGCTTGATTAGTAACATTAGGTTCATCGTACAACAACCTCAGAGCATGAAAAAATACATCAACGTCATTCAAAACAGGATCCCCAGGTGTCAGAGAAAAGGCCCAATCCTGAGGGTCGCCACGCAACAGGGAGATGACAATTTGAACCTGCTGTCCTGCGTTCCCTGAGGACTTAGGCCTCTTTCACACATCTGTCTTTTTGTATCAGGCATGATCCGTCCTATGCCTGAAGGGACGGATCCGGCGCTGAAACAAAAAACTGATGCAACGGATCCGTTGGACAAAAAAAATGCCGGAGGGCGCCGTCAGGCGCACAACGGATGTGTGAAAGAGGCCTTAGGCTTCAAGGCAAAAAACAACTTACAGTTGTTTTTAAAATTCAAAATTTAGACCGATCTCCCAAAAATAAATCTGGCATTGGGATCCTAGGTTCCACAACAGGCAACCCAGCAAGATAGATAGCAATGCTCTGAACTTCAGCAGCAAGCTGCTCCACACAATCAGACAAATGCTTGACTTCCATTGGGGAAAAAATTCCTCCTCAGCCCCCAAAGAAAAAAGAGGGAAAAAATGTAAAAAAAAAAAAAAAAAAATTTCTGACAACTCTGACAACTTTTTTTTATTTTACTATTTTTTCCCTTCTGTTGAGTACCATAGAATTTCAGTATGGCCAGTGATCCTGTTATGATTTGGTAGCTGAGGAGGGCATGAGCAAAAAACAGCAAAGGCAGCCAAACAGCAGAGAGGTTGGGATCTAATAGGCCTAAACTAAACTAACCCTTAAACTAACTGACCCCTAACCTAACTGCACAACTAGAAGCAGCCGTGGGACGTTCCTACGGTGCCCTAGACGCCTCGTCACAGCCGGAGAGTTTAGCTACCCCTGAAGATGGAAAGAGGAAAGCTAACTGCCCTGGAGTAGAGCCCCAAAGAAATAGGAAGCCCCCAAACATATAATGGAGGTTAGACAAGATGAAAACACGAATGCAGACAGAAAATAGATTGAGCAAACGCTGGGGCCCAAACTGTCTAGATAGGATAGTACAGGAGAGAATACTGTCTTCAACCCAACAAAACCCTTGGAAAACTCAAACACTTCTGATTCCAAAAATGCTGAGACACACGGTCTCTACCAACTATATCAGATCTCTGGTGTGAACACACAGTTACCCAGCTGTAAAACATCACAGGAATAGAGCAAAAGAACAAATACAAAATGAGAACAGAGACCAGCACAAGCCCCCAAAGGGGACCCGGCTGAACTTAAAAGCAAGGCAGCAAAAAACAAGGAAAATCAAACCACAGAAAAAAAAAACAGAAAGTAACTTATCTGAATGATAGCAGAAGACAGCAGAAAATCCAGCTGATTTCCCAACTAGACCAGGAAGTAACAATTGATCACCGACAAGGATCATGGGAAGTCAGCTCACTTATATCAGACCAGTCCGTCCCCTGATAACCATTCATCCATTGCAGGTGGTGGACTTTTGCTGTTCAACATAGGTTCAATACCCTCAGCAACCACCAGAGGGAGCCTCAGCTCCGGAGTCGTCTCCAACACATTCACAACAGAAGTGCTTATGTTCTTATGTGCTGATAGCTATTGTGCTGTACAGTTAGTGTGCAGTGACAGGGGAGGATTTTCTTGTGTGCAGCAGCGCTGGTTATTAGGCTGCCTGCTAGCTGCATTGCTGTGTGTACACAGCACTAAAACTTTTTGCTTTTTTTCTGCACTGTTACCGAGAGTTCATTTTTTCCCACACCGTATAGAGCTGTACACTCCTCACACACTAACATGTACCGGATGGTATCACGGACAAATACATGCTAACTATCTGTGTGTGACTCCGGAAATATATACGGAGATTTAAAATTTCCCCTACACTGTATACAGCTGTACGCTTCTGATACAGTACCCTTTTTCTGCTTTTTATATTCTGGTCTAATCCATACTAATACTGTGAGCGTCTGTGTGTGACTCTGGAAACATATACGGATATTTACAATTACCCCTACACTGTATACAGCTGTACGCTTCTGATACAGTACCCTTTTTCTGCTTTTTATATTCTGGTCTAATCCATACTGAGCTTGTGAGCATCTGTGTGTGACTCTGGAAATATATATGGAGATTTACAATTTCCTCTACACTGTATACAACTGTACGCTTCTGATACAGTACAGTTTTTCTGCTTTTGTATATTCTGGTCTAATCTGTTGTGAATGTGTTAGAAATTAATTCTGAACAGAAGCTCCCTCTGGTGGTTACAAACAGTACTGAACCATTCAATGAGGATTGGCAATCAGGAGTTACAGACTGGTCTTATACAGTATAAGGGAGGTTCCCTCCCATCATGGTTGCCGGTGATCAATTGTTCTTGTCTCAACTGTGGTTCCTGGTTCACTTGGAAGCTTGCTGAGTCTTGCCTGAATCTTCTGCTATCAGATAGATATTTTCTGCTTTTATTTTTGTGCTTGCTTTTTGCATTGTTCCCTGCACTTCTGTGGAGGTCAGCCAGGTCCCCTCCAGGGGCTTGTGCTCCTCTCAGTTTATCTGAGCCACTGTTATTTGTTCACTTGCCTTTTCCAGTTTTTCTGTGGCTGCGGCTTAGTTTTCTGACACCAGAGAACTAATTTAGGTGGTAGAGGTCGTGTGATCTCAGGTGTTTTTGCAATTAGTAGAGTTGGTATTTTTTAGGGTTTTTTTGGATTGCAGTAAGTGTCCTTCCTATCCTTTTCTGTCCAGGTAGATTGGGCCCCAACGTTTGCTCATACTATTTTCTGTCTGTGTCTGTATTTCCTCTTGTCTAACCGCCATTACATGTTTGGGGGCTTCCTATGTTCTTTGGGGATCTGCTCTGGGGCAGATAACTTTCCTCTTTCTATCTTTAGGTTTAGTTAACCTCTCAGGCTGTGACGAGGCGTCTAGGACCAACGTAGGTACGCTCTACGGCTGCCTTTAGTTGTGGTGGTTAGTCAGGGTACTGCAATCCAGTAGATTCCAACCTCTCTGGTGTATTGCCGTTTTTGCCTGCTCTCCTCAGCTACCAAATCATAACAGTATCACCGGCCAAACTGAAAATTATATGGTACTCAACAGAAGGGAAAAATAGTAAAAGGGAAAAGAAAAAAGGAAGTTGTCAGAAATTTTTTTTTTCTCTGTTTGTTGCATTTTTTCCCTCTTTTTCTCTGGGTGCTGAGGAGGATTTTTTTTTTCTCTCAATGGAGTTTGCACAGTTGTCTAGCCGTGTGGATCAGCTTGCCACTGAAGTTCGGAGTATTGCTACCTATCTTGCTAGGTTGCCGGTTGTGGAACCTAGGATTCCCATGCCAGATTTATTTTTGGGGGATCGAGCTAAATTTCTGAATTTCAAAAATAACTGTAAGTTGTTTTTTGTCTTAAAACCTAAGTCCTCAGGGAACGCAGCACAGCAGGTTCAAATTGTCATCTCTCTCCTGCGCGGCGATCCTCAGGATTGGGCTTTTTCCCTGACACCTGGGGACCCCTGTTTTGAGTAATGTTGATGCATTTTTTCTGGCTCTGGGGTTATTGTACGATGAACCTAATGTCACTGATCAAGCTGAAAAAACCTTGTTGGCATTAAATCAGGGGCTTGAGGACGCTGAGTTGTACTGTCAGAAATTCCGAAAGTGGGCAGTCCTGACCAAATGGAATGATGATGCTTTGGCAGCCCTTTTTCGGAAGGGTCTGTCAGAGAATGTAAAAGATGTTATGGTGGGTTTCCCTGCTCCCTCTGGTCTCAATGATTCTATGTCATTAGCGATTCAAATTGACAGACGTTTGCGTGAGCGTAGAGGTATGCGTGGAATAGTGGTGCCTTGTGAACCAGCTTCTGAGTCCATGCAGTGTGATAGAGTGGCTTCTGGGGCACAGCGTCATGAGTTTCGAAAACGCAATGGGTTATGTTTCTACTGTGGTGACGCCTCTCTTGCTATTTCAGTCTGCCCTAAGCGGGGAAGACGTTTTGCACGCTCAGTTGTCTTGAGTAGTGTTCAGACTAAATTTCTGTTGACTGTTACCCTGATTTGCTCCCTGTCCACATTTTCTGCTCAGGCTTTTGTGATTCGGGAGCAGCTATTAACCTGATGGATTTTGATTTTGCTAAACGTTGTGGGTTTCCCTTGATACCCCTACGGAAGTCTATTCCCCTACTGGGGATTGATTCTACCCCTTTGGCTGAGAATAAACCCCAGTTCTCTACTCAGGTGATAATGAGGGTTGAACCTGATCATCAGGAGAGTTGCAAATTTTTGGTGCTGTATAATCTGCATGACATTATTGTACTGGGTTTCCCTTGGTTACAGTCTCATAATCCTGTTTTGGATTGGAAATCTGTGTCTGTGACCAGTTGGGGCTGCCAATGTGTTAATGCCATCACTCCTCTTTTTTCTGCCTCTCCCAGGCTCAGGATGTTCCTGACTTTTTGACTGATTTTTTGATGTGTTTAGCGAAAGTAAATCTGCATCCTTGCCCCCCCATGGGAGCTATGACTGCGCTATTGAATTGGTGCCTGGTAGTAAATTCCCTAAAGGTCGCCTTTTTAACTTGTCTGTACCTGAACATGACGCTATGCGGTCTTATATCAAGGAGTAGAGTTTGAGCGATACTTTCCGATATCCAAAAGTATCGGAATCGGAATGGTATCGCCGATACACAAAAAATATCGGCGATACCCGATACCGATACCGGAAAAAACATGTAATTTCTATGGGAACAAAATATCGGAATTAAAAAAAAACCATTCTAGCCTTGTAGGTTAATTGTACATGAAGGAAAACAACAAAGAGTAATGTAGAATGTATTGGGGGAGGTTGAGGAGACATTAAAGGCATAGATGTTTAACCCAATCCAATGGAATAGCATTAATTTTTTTTTTTTAGGAAATACGTTCGGATTGACGAAGAAATTGACAATGTTGTTAACCTTTTTTCTATTTTGGCAAATATGTTGTTTCACAACTTCCATGCTCTTCCCCTTTTTTAACTTTTGACACACTTTTCTCCTTCATAATCTTCAGCAGCATCATCTTTGTCATCAAATTATTCTTCATTTTCACCTTCTTTATCTTCTTCTAAAACTTCTTGCTTTTCATGTTTTTGTTAACATTACTCATATTGTTCTTTTTAAACTATTATTCTTCTTCATATTATAGTCCTTCATCTTCTTCATCATATTCTTATTTGTGACATAGATTCCTGTACTTGTAATCTGTAAAAGTATGATTTTTTCATCGTTCCGTTCTTGCTGCCACAAAAGATTTAAATTACAACAGTATTTGTCCGTGTTCAGTTTAGCCTGCAGCATCAGGCATTTACCAGGGGCACCACGAGGAGGAACGGACTCACCCCATACACTGCTTAGTCTTCTTCTGCTTATAATTTAGAGCATATATTTTGCTCTTTATTTTGGTCTTATACTTCATGTTCTTCTGCCTTTAGATCTTCTGCTTATTGTTCTTGTGTCTCTTGTTCTGTATCTTGTATTTGTAGCACAACCTTGTACCAGCTGATGTTACTGGGACACGGTTACTAAGCAGGAGGTACCTGTGCTCCAAAGCACTACCAAGGACCAGCAGACGTTGCTGGAACTCGGATACCGAGATGGAGGCACCTAGGCCAAAGGCACTGCGGAGAACCAGTTGACGGTACTGGAACCCGGACGGGTAGCAGAAGGTACAAGAGCCAATGCAAGTAACGAGGACCAGCTGACTGTGCTGGAACCCGGAGGGGCAGCAGAAGGAAAAGAGCCAATGGCACAACCGAGGACCAGCTGACGTTACTGGGACACGGTTACTAAGCAGGAGGTACCTGTGCTCCAAAGCACTACCAAGGACCAGCAGACGTTGCTGGAACTCGGATACCGAGATGGAGGCACCTAGGCCAAAGGCACTGCGGAGAACCAGTTGACGGTACTGGAACCGGGGGTGGGCATGAGTCAGTACCCGTCCCAAATTTTATTTCCCCGAGCAACAACTGGCGGTTTTTGGAGCCCAGGGATGAGAGGAGGACAGGGTGGAGGCAGCATGATTTTTTGTCGTACACACAGCAGGGGAACAGCTGCCATTACTAAACCCCCAAGTAACACAGGAGCAAGTGTTGACTGTGCAAAACGCACTTACAGGCAACAACTGGCGGTGTTGGAGCCCAGGGTCCAATGCATCGACTTAAATTTTGTTTTCCCACCTCCTCCGGGAAACCACAGCACTGTTGATCAACCTTTCTGTCTTTTCACCGCCTGCCAAATTGCCTAGTCAGTCAGAGAGTTCTGTACAGGACCCCATGAGTCCTGCTTCTTTTTCTCAGAATCTTTGGTTTTGCAAACGGGGGCCCAGCCAAGCAGAAATTCGGAATGTGAAGAAGAGGGAGTATGCATTGATGCGCAAAAACTGGGGGCCCTTCTGAATCTGAAGAGGGGGTGAGACAGTGCCGATGGTCCCACCCCCGCAAAACGAAACTGATGATGATGAGACTCAGGTGCCAGTTTCTGTTAAAGAAATGGGGGGGGCCAGACCCCCAACACCCAAGCAGGTGTTGGAAGAGGTTAGGGGAGATGAGAGGTCCAAGACCCAAAAATGGCGTGGGGGAACGGGGAAGGTGGGGGGTACCCAGCTCTTGGGGAAAGCGATTGCCCCAACGGTACAAAAAATGGGGAAAGAGTTGGGTTTTCATACCTTGTGCTGTAGCCCCTTTTTTGGGCCCCTGTTGGGAAATTTTCTTTCCAAAAGTTAAAGGGAAACGCTCCCGGGCCTTGAAATTGCGGGGTTTCCTTTTTCACACACTTGCAGATGATTTTTGCTAGTCAAATTGTCACGCGGTTTTAATGAATGTGTACATGTCAGAAAACAAATTTTTAAAAAGAACAACACTTATAAAAAACATTGTTTTAGCAACATCACCCATGTAAATATAGAATAGATTTACCTGACCCGATATCCTTTTAAACTCAGGTTAATCTTGAGGATTGATACCTGTCACAGGAAAGAGGAGGCCCGGGGGGCCCCCCTTTACCCAAAAACGGGGGTCCTAACTAATCCCTCACCTTGGAGGTACGAAAAGGGTTTCAGGGGTCCAAGTCTCCAGCCAAACCCCTTTTCTCCTATCAGCCCCCTGAACCCTGTAACATCCTAAGAAGGATTCTGATTACCCCAAAGGGATAGGGGCCCTGATCTCTGCTAAATACACAGATTAGACATATAAGACAGACTGGAGAAAACACAGACTTGCATACACACCAAACACAGAAGGAACATAAATGTCTGGGATATTAAATCTAAGCAAGGTGATTTAAAAACAACTAAGGAGCTCTTTAACTTAAGTCTATACAGATAAAAACCATCTGTGGTCTGCATGAAGAATTTCACGGGGCAACTCCCAAACAGACAACCAGAGTTTTAAAAAGGAAAACCCAATCAACAAATAATTAATTGCAGCCAGGGAAAACTGCCCCCCATCCCGAACGAGCACAACAGAATTAACTCCCAAACTGCCAAACACAAAGAAACAGCAACTCAGCTGGAGAAGCAAAATTTTTGCAACCGCGACGATCTTCGTGGCGATGAAACACATGACAGTCCCCCCCCTTCTACGAGGGGCCTCCGGACCCTCAGGGCCAGGTTTGCCCGGGGGATTTCCCTTGGGGAAGGTCCGCCCCAAACGATCTGCTTTTAATGTCAGCCGCGGGAAAACCCACGTCCTCTCCTTTTGGACCAAACCCCTTCCAATCACCAATACTGAAGGGACCGGCGATTCAGACGTGGGGCAATGATCTTTGACACTTGAAACTCCAATTTAAACCATTGACCACCCCCGGAGGAGGAGGTAGAGGTGATGGTATACTGGTGCCACTTTCCTCTTAAGTAATGACTTGTGGAAAAAACATTTGAAAATTTTTTAAAGTAGGAGGGAGGTCCAGACGAAATGCCCCCGGATTTAAATTTTGGAACTGATCCTGTACGGCCCCATAATCTGGGGGGCCCCGCTTCCGGGGGGGAAATTTAATTTTTTTTATTCCTTTTTAGACAACCAACCAGATCGTTCACATTAAGATCTGGACCAGAAACTCTCCTCCATCAGCCATACGTTTATAAAGGTTCCCCATAGCCCTCAGATTATTCAATACACCTCTCCCCCACTGAAGCAAGTGACACGAAAACGGGTCCTCCTCAGGAACCCCAGAAAAGGGCCCCCCCCCTTGAATTTTACAAAACTGGGGGTGAAAAACCATATGCCCCAAAAAAAAGGGGGACTTACCCGTGGACTCGCTCCGCCTGTTTTTTAAGAGGGGAATTTTGCCAAGGCAAGAAAGAAGACCAGTCCTCCTGGTTCTCTGAGACAAAACACCGAAGATAAGTCTCTAGGCTTTGATTCAGACGCTCTGTCTGACCATTGGTCCCCGCGGTGAAAAGCCGAGGAAAAAAGACAATTGCATCCCCCGAAAGGGAAACAAAATGCCCCCCCAAAACTTGGACACAAACTGAGACCCCCAAACTGACCCCCCATCAGAAGGCAACCCATGAAGTCTCACAATCTCCCCCAAAGAACACCTGCGCCAGAGTTTTAGCATTAGGGGGGGCGGGAAAAGCAATGAAATGTGCCATCTTACGAACCTGTCCCAAAAACCACCAGAGACAGTCTTTTCCCCGAGACTGGGAAGGCCGTGATGAAGTCCATAGCCCAAAAGAGTCCTTGGGCGCTCCGGAAGTTTTTAAGGGTAAGAGGGTCCCCCGACGGGCGGGTATGAGGGGGCCCAAAAGCGAGCACAAACCCCACAGGACGCGACAAAAGTTAAAACATCTTTATTAACGTTAGGCCCCAAAAACCCGGGGGGAAAAAAGGGGGTCTAAAGTAGCCTTACTCCCTGGGTGTCCTGCTAAAGCAAATTATGAAGTGCCTCAATAACCTTTTTTTCTTTAACTGATTTGGGGGAAACAGTCTCCCCCGGAGGTCCTCAGGGGCGTCCCCCTGAGGCCCTCTAACACCTCCCCCTCCCAAACCCCAGGGAAAATACAGCCGACACTACCACCCCCCCTTAAGGATAGGAATCGGGGCATCCATTTTCCCGGGCCCCCGGGAAACTGCGAACAAGGCATCCGCCTTTAAAATTCTTAGATCCAGGGCGATAAGTGACAACAAAATTAAACCTGGTAAAAAACAACGACCCTCGAGCTTGTCTGGAATTCAGACCTTAGCAGATTCCAAATACAGCAGGTTTTTTGTGATCATTAATGACGGTACCGGGGGGACTGCCCCCTCCAAAAAGTGACCCATTCTTCAAAAGCCAAAATTAATGGCCAAAAGTTACCCCATTGCCGATATCATAATTCCTTTCGGCGGACGACAATTTTTTAGAAAAGAAAGCGCACGGATGCCATTTACCAGGGGACGGGCCCTTGGGGCAATATTGCACCCACCCCAAAGTCAGACGCGTTTCCCCCCCACAACGAACGGCTTGATGCATCTGGTTGGGTGAGAACGGGGGCCGGGAAACAAAACCTTTTTTTTAAAGAGGGAAAAAACTTGGCAAGCTTTGTCCGACCATTTAGAAAAATCCGTCCCTTTTCCCTTTTCATGCAGTGAGAGGTTTGACAACAGAAAGAGAAATTACAAATAAAAAATTTTCCCGGGAGTAGTTAGCAAACCCCCGAAAAAAGCTGCAGAGCCTTAAGATCCTCGGGGTGAAACCCATTAAGCACTGCTCTCACCTTTTCAGGGGGCCATACGGAAAAAACCGGGGGCTGACACCAAAAACCCAAAAACTGAAGTT
>JARQOD010003110.1:0-68761 GCA_033576555.1 Oophaga sylvatica | reverse complement strand
ATGATGTCAAACCCTTTAAAAGGGGGCGCCGCCCCCATTTTACGTCACTGTCTTGAATTTTTAAAAGACCTATTTGTGCGACTGGGGGGCCTTTAAATTTTTGCGTTTTTTTTACTCTACTTTTTTTTGGGGGGGGTTTTTTCCCCCAAAACCCTGTTAAATTTTTTTGCCTGTTGTTTTAACAGTTGTGAAATTTTGGGGGAGGGGCCCGGGTGACGCTCAATTTGCTTTACCCCCCCTTTTTTGGGGGGATCTGCAAGTGCACTCACCCCCCTTTTTTTTAAAATTTGTTTTGGGGGAATTGTCAGCTCCTTATTTTTAAAAAAAAATTCAAATTCTATTAGGCCCCCTTTTCCCCATCCGATAAAACGGGGGTTGCAAACATAAAGAAACAAAGGAGTAGCCTTTAAAAATTTTGGGGGCTTTGGGGTTTTCAGGTTCACTGATGGGGGAGCTTTTTTTTTTTGAGTGCTCACCCCCATTTTTTTTTTAAAATTTTAACGCGGGGTTGTATTTGCTGAGCTTTTTCCACTGCCCACCCTTTTCCATTTTTCTCAATTTGGGTCCCGCCCCCTTAAATTTTAAAAAAATCTAATCTATTAGTGGACCGCTTCCCGTATACAATCAGTGGTTCAAAAAAAAGAAAAAAAAAAGGGCCTTTCCCGTACTGAACAGTTGTCTCAGTGTTCACTGATTTTGAAAAAACCACCTTAGGCCTTTTTTAACTTTTTCTGACTTTCTTTATCAATAAACCAAGATAAAAAAGGGGGGGGGGAAAAAAGGGAAAGGGGTGGGCCGGGAGTTTCGCAGGAGGGGGGGGGGGGAAATTCTGTGGCTGCTGCCCCCCGGGGAAACACAGCTCCCCCGTTTTCCCCACCCTTTTCCTTTTCCACTTTTGTGGAGCTCAGCGTCCCCCCCTGCGGGGGGGGAAGAAAAAATTTTAACCCTTTGTTTTGGGGTGAAAGCCAAATCCCCCCCTTCATTCCTTCCACCCCCCAAAAGACCCCGCACGGGTTAAACAACCTTTTCCCTTTCCCCCGCCCCCCTTTTTCCCGGGCCCAAAAGAGTTCAAAGGGAGCCATTTTTGTCTCTGCTTCTGTTTCAGAATCGTTGGCTTGGAAACAGGGGCCCGCCGCGCAATCGGAAATTTTGAAGGACAGTATGCATGGTGCACAACAGCTGTGTCTTCTAATGTAAAAGGGCGGGGAGCCAGTCCGTGGTCAGCCCTGCAAACGCATGTGTGAGAGCCCGGTGCCATTTTCTGTTGAGGGTGCTGGCCAGACCCCCCCAACCAGCGGGTTTTGGGAAAAAGGGGGGTATGGAAAAGGGGGGGGTTTCCAAAACCCCAAAAAGGGGGGGCGGGGGGGAACAGGAAGGTGGGTACGCTCGGGGGAAAAAGGGGTTTCCCCCAACGGTAAAAACAGGGGGGAGAGGGGGCTGCAACTGGGTTGCCTGCCCCTCCTTTTGGGCACCCTTCGTAGTTTTTTCCCTTTTCCAAAACACCCCAAACCGGGCGCTCCCAGCCCTTCCCAACTGGGGGGCCCCTTTTTTGACACACTGCAAAAAATTTTTTTTTTATGTCAAATGCAAGCTGGAATCAAAAAGTTAAAAGATAAAAATATCAAAACCCAATACCACAAATATGGGGAAACTTGTACGGACAAAGCCGTAGCTATTACAAAGACACACTGGTTTTTGGGGGCCCAAAACCCACAACACCTACATTTTTCAGCTGTTTTGGGCCCCCCTTCCTCCAGCCACACACAGTGGTTCGGTTTTCCCCGGGATCGCCGGGAAAAAACCTCTGAAACGTTGTCCAGAGACCCAGTTTTTTCCCAAACCCCCCCTGAAAGTTCCCTGCATCCTCACACTCCCGGGCCCCAAAAAACACCCGTAGCACGGCATGATAAAAGGGGTACTGGGGAAACCATCCACGAGCAAAAGGCCCTTAAAATGCTGGCATTGCAAAATCCTGCCCCTTTTAAAAGCTGCATTCAGTGGGGGAACTGAAAAGTTTCCTGATTTAAGCCCTTTGGGGAGCCCCCAATACAATGTCCCAGCCATTTTATTTCGCGGGGAAGCCCCCGGCTGCAAAAGCTGTTGGGGAAAAAATTTTAAAAATGCGCTAAAAAAAACCCCCCTAAAAGGGGCCCACCTGACCCCCCAACTGGACCAGTCCCCAAAGGGGGGGCCCAAAACCCTTTCCCCCAGGGCCCATTGGGTAAAAGTTGTGGACCCCGGGTACGATCTTCGAGGGCCCTGTCGTTTTTTCTCCAACCCCCAAAGGGTTGCGGGAAATAAAGTCTGCCCCCAAAAATTTACTCCTCCTCCTACCCCCTTTCCCAAAAAATCGCTGGGGGGAACCGCCCCGGCAAAAACCCCCACATGGACCCCTGAAGTTTCCCCTGTGCAACCGATTGACACACCCCGGGGCCCAAAAAGAAACGGGGCCTCCTAAAATTTAAATTTTCCCCGGGGGAAACGAAGCCACACAGCGCAGAGTTCGGGGAAAGCCATAAAACAGGAAGCGACGTGGGGGTTTTTGCCAGCGAATCTCACCAGGCTTTTATGTGGAAAGGCCGAAATCGGTGGCAGTCGGGGCCTTAGAAACCCTCACTCCATACCATTTCGGGCCCTTTTTGGCTCCCCTTGGTCGGAAATTTTTTTTGGGGGGGACTATCCGTTTTTTGAGCACTCCCCCCCCAAAAAGGTCCGCCTAGAGTGCCTCATTTGCACTTCCAGCGGGCCAATCGCGCATTGCCACTGAAAACGAGATTTGCCTTCCTGAACACGCATCAAAATTAAACGACCCCCAGGGAATTCCCGTTACATATTTTGGGGGTGTGTGGAAAAGCAGCCACAAAAATTGGGTATCACTGATCGGGCAAAATCAACTCGTTTTTGCGCCCGTTAAACCCCTTCAACTTAAAACGGGGGGGGCCTCTTTTAAGGAAACTCCCTTTTTTTTGCATGCTTGATGATCAACGCGGATGGCATTGCAATGAGGGCACTTCAGCCTGACTGCCCCCCCTTACTGCCTGCTTCAAAAAACAGAAAGCAATAAGGGAGGGGGTTTTTTGGAAGAGTGGAGGTGGGTTTCACTAATTCCCCCCCCCAGTATGAGAGCAGGGTGGGGTGTGCAGAGCAGGCAGAAAAGGCCCCCCCCTTTTGCGGGGGACAGCTTTTTTTTGGCCATTGGGAGTCTGCAGCACAGGGTTTTGTTTTCCCATCTGACCCCCTAAAAAACGACCGCCGCACCCCCCAAAATTTTCTCACCACGTCTGATTATTGGGGGTAAACCCTCCTAGCCCTCGCAAACCGGACTTTTTAAAAAGCCTATACCCCCGTTTGAACCGGGAGCGTAAAATGGGGGAGTCCCAAGACACACGGGTGCAACCATAATGCCCCCCCTTCCAGCCGAGAGCACTGCTGGGGGCTTTAAAAACCCGCCTGTGCGTCGAGGCAGGGGGAGACGCTCTGCAACAAGAGGGACAGAAGCAGCGCATCTTTCACAAGGGGGAAAAAACCCTTTTTTTTCCCCAAAAAAGGCGAAGGTTTTTTTTGGGAGCGCCACCCCAAAAACTACCCATCCGAGAAAGGCTCCGTCCGCAGGGGGAACGTTTCCCTAAGATGGGGAAAACAAAATGTCTTTCCCCTCATGTTTAAAACCCCCCAAGGGGGGTTCCCCATTCAAATTTTTGGGGGGCTAAGCTGGATAAAAGGCCAAGCAAAAAATAAACATTGAAAAGGTCTGGCTTGCCCGGGGGGGGCCCGTTTTTTTACGGAAAAACGTCTTTAGTGCCGCAGGTTTTGGGGGACAACAGGGGGGTCCCAAAGCGACTATCCTCCGATAATGAAACCGGCTTCTTTTTTTTAAAATGAACCCCAAGGGTTTGGGTCTCGCCAAATTTGTCTGTCCGTTTTTAGAGTTTTAAAAAAATGGGGTTTTTTTTAAAGTTATCCATTTCTCCTGTTCCTACCCATGCACAAAAAAAACCCTTTTTAACATTATCCAAATAGGGAAAGCGTCAACCCCCGATTGTTATCTTAAAAAAATTTTAATTTTTTGGGGAAAAATTTCCCGGCCCCCAATGAAAAATTTTTTATGCCAAATATGGGCCCCAAAAAAAAATTTGGCACACAGCCAATTCTCACATGTCCCAAAAAAAGGTTTAACCCAAAATAAAACAAATTTTTACTTTTTTTAAATTTAAAGCATAAAAAAAAAAAAAATTTTAACTTATCAAAAATTTTTTTTTTTTTAAAGGGAAATTTTTTTTGTTTTTTTTAAAAAATGCGGTTTTTTGGATGTACAATCAAAAAAATCCCATCACATCATCCCAGTTTTATTTATGACAGACCGTTTTTAAAAATACACCTTTTTTTAAAGCCAACTGGAAAAAACACACACCAAAAAAGAAATGGGGCCCCCCCAAAAAAAACCTGGGGGTAATGTGCAATAAAAAAAAAAATTACACTAGAAAGGGGGATTTTTGCTTCGCAATAGGGAGTTTTTTACCGCAAGTGCTGTTAAAAAAACCACAACAATATAAATTAAAAAGGGGTTTTAAGGGTACACAGTGCATGTTACTTTAAAAAGCGATGAAAAACTGTCCCCCAAAAAAATCGCGTCCCCTTTTTTGCTTGTTAGTCTTGTAGATTGTTAAAGGGGGAAAAGTCCCTTTTTTTTTTTGGTCATGGTGGAGTTTTAAACAGTAAATGATTACTGCTGTTTGATTTTTTTCGTCCTAGGGCCAATAAGCTGGTAAAGTCACATTTTAAAATTTTTTTATTAATTGACACAAACCCACCCAAAACCCACCCCCGGGGGGTAGGAAAAGGGGGTTTTTTACGGAAAAGCCCCTTTCCAACCAAAATGCTTTTACCCTCTTTTTCATGTCCAAGCAAAAAATGCATTTTGCAGCCGCAGACTTTATTGACGTAAGTATAACATCGCCATTCCCCCTCAGAGTGTCCACTGGGCTGAACGACATAAAAAAAACCTTTCTTCCGTAGCCTTTTTTCACCACACTTGAGGAAAAACCCCCTTTAAAATTTTTTTAAAAATGCCTTTTTTTTTTAAAATGGTTATTTTTTATGTACATTATTGTTTTTCCCCTTTTATGATTCCATGTGGACATGTCAAAAATGCTGTCCCGGGAAGATTTTTTTAAAATTAAATAATTAAAGTTTTGACTGTCATTTAAATTGCAATGATAAAGATATGAAATGAGATTACAAAATCCTTGTTTCATATGTTATTTTTAAAAAAGCGCCCCTTTAACATTAATTTATAATACAAAAATGGGCTTTTATTTTAAATTTTTTCAAAAACTAATTTTGAACCCCAATTTTTTTTTGGGGGGGGGTTTGTTCCATTCTTGTTGGAAATTGCATATATGCGTTTATATTTGCAGTGTTTTTATTTTTATTCTTGAATTAGGAAACATGTGTATCTTCGTACCGTGTTAGCCATTAATAGAAAAATATTTAGACTTGAGAGTCCACAGTGGTTGATACCTTTGAATGGATAACTGAAAGATGGTAACAAATTGCAAGCTTTCGAGGCTACTCACGTCTCTTCATCAGGCAAAGACTAAAACAAAAAATGAAGCATCACATATTTCTATACACAACAGGACACAGGAATAGTGCAATAGGTAAGACAAGTAAGTGACGTGTAGCAGAACTGTCATTATCACAGAGGGATGAACATAAATATTGGAACAGTTCCTAGATAAGGATAGAAAGTTTTATTGCCCTCTGATTGGGGTCTGGTTTTGTGTTTTCATGCCCCTGGAAGGGCAGAGACGCAGATTCCTTAATTGATATAGAATGACATAAATCCGTGTGATCTATTCATTCCATCACTAACAGTGTCAAAGGTCATGATGAGCTTATATTCTGAAACCTTTGTATCTTTCTCATATTTGAAGTTATATTTTAATACCAGTAATTCCATATCCATCATGCTATGACCAGCATACAAAAGTGTTTTGCCACAGGTAAATCCATAATTTTTTGACTTATCGTGTGGCGCTGATAATTCATCCTTGTTCTCATTTTTTGGCCGGTCTCCCCTCACTTGTCCCTCCCTCACTTGTCTTACCTATTCCTGTGTCCTGTTGTGTGTAGAAATATGTGATTCTTCATTTTTTTTTTTAGTCTTAGCCTGATGAAGAGACCTGAGTAGTCTCGAAAGCTTTGAATTTGTTACCATATTTTCAGTTAGCCATTAAACGGTATCAACCACAGAGGACTCTCAAGTATAAATATTTTTCTATTCTTGGAATTGAAATTCATCATTTTATTGTCCTAGTAAAACTTCATTTATTCTTGTTTGAAGTACATACATTTGCAATGGCCACGTAACAAGGCAATAACTCAATATTTTTGCCTACACCCTCCTTGACCCTGGGTTCAACAGCGCCAGTTGCTGCTCAGAAGTGTTAGATGCACAGATGAAAACAATCGCTGATGTGTTTGTGGGGTTCAGTAACGCCTGCTGTTCCCCTGCTGTGTGTCTGGCAAAAATTACTGCTGCTAACTACAACTTCAACTTCAAACGTCTCATACTAGGCCTCTGCCTACACCCTCCTTGACCCTGGGCTTCAAACAGCGCCAGTTGCTGCTCAGAAGTGTTAGATGCACAGATGAAAACAATCGCTGATGTGTTTGTGGGGTTCAGTAACGCCTGCTGTTCCCCTGCTGTGTGTCTGGCAAAAAATTACTGCTGCTAACTACAACTTCAACTTCAAACGTCTCATACTAGGCCTCTGCCTACACCCTCCTTGACCCTGGGCTTCAACACGCCAGTTGCTGCTCAGAAGTGTTAGATGCACAGATGAAAACAATCGCTGATGTGTTTGTGGGGTTCAGTAACGCCTGCTGTTCCCCTGCTGTGTGTCTGGCAAAAATTACTGCTGCTAACTACAACTTCAAATTCAAACGTCTCATACTAGGCCTCTGCCTACACCCTCCTTGACCCTGGGCTTCAACAGCGCCATTGCTGCTCAGAAGTGTTAGATGCACAGATGAAAACAATCGCTGATGTGTTTGTGGGGTTCAGTAACGCCTGCTGTTCCCCTGCTGTGTGTCTGGCAAAAATTACTGCTGCTAACTACAACTTCAACTTCAAACGTCTCATACTAGGCCTCTGCCTACACCCTCCTTGACCCTGGGCTTCAACAGCGCCATTGCTGCTCAGAAGTGTTAGATGCACAGATGAAAACAATCGCTGATGTGTTTGTGGGGTTCAGTAACGCCTGCTGTTCCCCTGCTGTGTGTCTGGCAAAAATTACTGCTGCTAACTAAACTAAAATTGAAGGGGTTAATAGGATGATACGATATGCAATGTTACTTTATTTTTCATACGTCATATGGCTCAAGAACACGGTACGAAGATACACATCTTTCCTATATCATGCTGCTAACTACACCTTCAACTTCAAACGTCTCATACTAGGCCTCTGCCTACACCCTCCTTGACCCTGGCTTCAACAGCGCCAGTTGCTGCTCAGAAGTGTTAGATGCACAGATGAAAACAATCGCTGATGTGTTTGTGGGTTCAGTAAACGCCTGCTGTTCCCCTGCTGTGTGTCTGGCAAAAATTACTGCTGCTAACTAAACTAAAATTGAAGGGGTTTAATAGGATGATACGATATGCAATGTTACTTTATTTTTCATACGTCATATGGCTCAAGAACCCCGGTACGAAGATACACATCTTTCCTATATCATGCTGCTAACTACACCTTCAACTTCAAACGTCTCATACTAGGCCTCTGCCTACACCCTCCTTGACCCTGGGCTTCAACAGCGCCAGTTGCTGCTCAGAAGTGTTAGATGCACAGATAAAAAACAATCGCTGATGTGTTTGTGGGGTTCAGTAACGCCTGCGTTCCCCTGCTGTGTGTCTGGCAAAAATTACTGCTGCTAACTACAACTTCAACTTCAAACGTCTCATACTAGGCCTCTGCCTACACCCTCCTTGACCCGGGGCTTCAACAGCGCCAGTTGCTGCTCAGCAGTGTTAGATGCACAGATGAAAACAATCGCTGATGTGTTTGTGGGGTTCAGTAACGCCTGCTGTTCCCCTGCTGTGTGTCTGGCAAAAATTACTGCTAGCTACCTAATCATGGTGAAAAAAACATGACATCTCAAAGTGTCTAGTGCTACACATAGATATGAGGCTACACCGTGATTTCTAAGCTGTAAACATTTGAAACGTCAACTTTCAAACCATAAAAATGATTAGTCTTTGTCACAAATCTGTAACAAAATAATTGTGTGACATATTATTACAGATATGCACATGTCGAAAACAAATGCAAACACAAAAGCCTACTTATGCTATAGGATACTGATGGTCAACCTTGTCACTCCATAGCTTAGACAAATCCAAATCACATCATGATCACTCAAATGCTGCAATGTTGGAAGTGCATAATGTGGGTTTGAACTTTGACAACTGCTGCAGTGCGAAGGTTATACTTCAGTGTTCTTGCCTTTGAAATAAAAGCATACAAGTAAATATAATAATCCATTGTTGATTAAGGGACGTGATGTACACCTGTAATATTGTGCAAACAATGCATGTAGGAATAGTCCTCTTCAACATTACTTATATTTGTGTCATTTTAAAAAATACATATTTGATTAGAAAGTTAACAGCCCATATCATAAAGGTCCTTCATGTAAACATGATAATCGCTACCAAAAATCATGCATTACCTTGGTAAAGTCAATAGTGCATAGTCACAATAGCAAAATATATACCTGTAAGTGGTGCTGAAAGAACGACAACTGATAGAATACGTGAATGATATATATTTATCAGACTGAATAGCGACATCTGTACAATGTTGATATAATACTGTACCTTAACAAACAGCTGTGTCACACCTCACACTCGTTTTTCTTGTAGCTTGTTATGTAATAGGGCACATGCGTGTATGTTTCATCATAGGTGCATGTTTACTGAGTAAAGCAGTCATGACAACGCCTTTGTGTTGTCGGTACGCTTGCGATGATGAACGATGCGCACCGTGAATGTTAGTCTGCGTCATAAGACGTACAGATGCTCCAATACCCAACGCGTCACAGCAGGAAGCCAGTCTGTGCGTCCAAACAAAGGCGCAACCATACATGCACGTAACCTTTTATAAAGCTATATAAAAAAAAGGATGTAGTAGTAACGCACACTTTATTGAGGTACAGTATTACATCGCCATTCACCATCTGTGGCTATGCAGTCTCATCTATATATACCTTATCTATCCATTGTCATGCTTGCAAGTCCACAGTCATTCATAAATATCTGTTTTCACTATGCACTATGCACTTTTTAAATTTTTTGTTTGTTAATATAAATGATTGGCACATATTATCAGTATTACATGATGGAAATTTTAGATATTTTTTTAAAAATTTTAGTGATATTATTCACCAAATGTAAAGTTTTATGAATGTCAAAGATAACTTGTAATGCTGATTATGTTTTTAAGTCAGCCATTCATTGTCTACACAATAAAATGGTGTACATACTGTTACTTAGCCATCATTAATGGATTCTGACATGTACTTGTATGCTTTTATTTTAAACCGTATAGCAGATTATTTAACCTCTTTTAATTGTGGTTTGCATTGCTTTTCAACATGTTAATGTATGCGTTTATGTTTGTAAATTATTAATTTACATATATTTTTTTAAGTAAAATCATCATCTTATGGTACTAAAGGTTATATTTCTCTTGTTTGGAGTATAGACATTTTAATTGACACGTAACAAGGAAAATACTTGATCTAGTATTTAAACATCCTCCTTCACCCTGGGCTCCAACACCGCCAGTTGTTGCTCGGAAGTGCTGTTAGCACAGTGAACACTTGCTCCTGTGTTACTGGGTTCAGTAATGTCAGCTGTTCCCCTCTGTGTGAACGGCAAAAAGTCTGCTGCCTCCACCATGTTTCTCATCTCATCCCTGGGCTACAACACCGCCAGTTGTTGCTCGGAAGTGCTGTTAGCACAGTGAACACTTGCTCCTGTGTTATTGGGGTTCAGTAATGTCAGCTGTTCCCCTGCTGTGTGAACGGCAAAAAGTCCTGCTGCCTCCACCATGTTCTCATCTCATCCCTGGGCTACAACACCGCCAGTTGTTGCTCGGAAGTGCTGTTAGCACAGTGAACACTTGCTCCTGTGTTACTGGGGTTCAGTAATGTCAGCTGTTCCCCTGCTGTGTGAACGGCAAAAAGTCCTGCTGCCTCCACCCTGTTCTCTTCTCATCCCTGGGCTACAACACCGCCAGTTGTTGCTCGGAAGTGCTGTTAGCACAGTGAACACTTGCTCCTGTGTTACTGGGGTTCAGTAATGTCAGCTGTTCCCCTGCTGTGTGAACGGCAAAAAGTCCTGCTGCCTCCACCATGTTCTCATCTCATCCCTGGGCTACAACACCGCCAGTTGTTGCTCGGAAGTGCTGTTAGCACAGTGAACACTTGCTCCTGTGTTACTGGGGTTCAGTAATGTCAGCTGTTCCCCTGCTGTGTGAACGGCAAAAAGTCCTGCTGCCTCCACCATGTTCTCTCTCATCCTGGGCTACAACACCGCCAGTTGTTGCTCGGAAGTGCTGTTAGCACAGTGAACACTTGCTCCTGTGTTACTGGGGTTCAGTAATGTCAGCTGTTCCCCTGCTGTGTGAACGGCAAAAAGTCCTGCTGCCTCCACCATGTTCTCTTCTCATCCCTGGGCTACAACACCGCCAGTTGTTGCTCGGAAGTGCTGTTAGCACAGTGAACACTTGCTCCTGTGTTACTGGGGTTCAGTAATGTCAGCTGTTCCCCTGCTGTGTGAACGGCAAAAAGTCCTGCTGCTCCACCATGTTCTCATCTCATCCCTGGGCTACAACACCGCCAGTTGTTGCTCGGAAGTGCTGTTAGCACAGTGAACACTTGCTCCTGTGTTATGGGGTTCAGTAATGTCAGCTGTTCCCTGCTGTGTGAACGGCAAAAAGTCCTGCTGCCTCCACCATGTTCTCTCTCATCCCTGGGCTACAACACCGCCAGTTGTTGCTCGGAAGTGCTGTTAGCACAGTGAACACTTGCTCCTGTGTTATTGGGGTTCAGTATGTCAGCTGTTCCCTGCTGTGTGAACGGCAAAAAGTCCTGCTGCCTCCACCTGTTCTCTTCTCATCCCTGGGCTACAACACGCAGTTGTTGCTCGGAAGTGCTGTTAGCACAGTGAACACTTGCTCCTGTGTTACTGGGGTTCAGTAATGTCAGCTGTTCCCTGCTGTGTGAACGGCAAAAAGTCCTGCTGCCTCCACCATGTTCTCTTCATCCCTGGGCTACAACACCGCCAGTTGTTGCTCGGAAGTGCTGTTAGCACAGTGAACACTTGCTCCTGTGTTACTGGGGTTCAGTAATGTCAGCTGTTCCCCTGCTGTGTGAACGGCAAAAAGTCCTGCTGCCTCCACCCTGTTCTCTTCTCATCCCTGGGCTACAACACCGCAGTTGTTGCTCGGAAGTGCTGTTAGCACAGTGAACACTTGCTCCTGTGTTACTGGGGTTCAGTATGTCAGCTGTTCCCCTGCTGTGTGAACGGCAAAAAGTCCTGCTGCCTCCACCATGTTCTCTCTCATCCTGGGCTACAATACCGCCAGTTGTTGCTCGGAAGTGCTGTTAGCACAGTGAACACTTGCTCTGTGTTACTGGGGTTCAGTAATGTCAGCTGTTCCCCTGCTGTGTGAACGGCAAAAAGTCCTGCTGCCTCCACCTGTTCTCTTCTCATCCCTGGGCTACAACACCGCCAGTTGTTGCTCGGAAGTGCTGTTAGCACAGTGAACACTTGCTCCTGTGTTACTGGGGTTCAGTAATGTCAGCTGTTCCCCTGCTGTGTGACGGCAAAGTCTGCGCCTCCACTGTTCTCATTCATCCTGGGCCAACACGCATTTGCTCGGAAGTGGTTGACAGTGAATGCTCCTGTTTACTGGGGTTCAGTAATGTCGCTGTTCCGCGTGTGACGGCAAAAGTCCTGCTGCTCTCCTTTCTCTTCCATCCTGGGTACAACACCCCGTTGTTGCTCGAAGTGCTGTGACAGGAACACTTCTCCTGTACTGGTCATATGTCAGCTGTTCCTGCTGTGTGAACGGCAAAAATCCTGCGCCTCCACATGTTTCTCATCCTGGGCTCCAACCGCCAGTTTTTGCTCGAAGTGCTGTAGCACAGTGAACATTGTCTGTGTATGGTTCATAATGTCCGTTCCTGCTGTGTGAACGCAAAAAGTCCTTGCCTCCACTGTTTTATGGTAACACGCATTTCAATCTGTTGTCTTCCTGTGTTTTTTTTTTTTTTTTTTTTTTTTTTTGCTGTTGCACAGTGAACACTTCTCCTGTGTTAGGGGTTCGTTGTCGTGTTCCCTGTGTGTGTGGCAAATCTGCTGCTCCTGTTCTTCTACCCTGGCTACAACACCGCCAGTTGTTGCTCGATCTGTGCACATAACCTTGCTCTTTTATGGTCAGTAATGTCAGTGTTCCCCTGCTGTGTGAACGGCAAAAAGTCCTGCTGCTCCACCCTGTTCTCTTCTCATCCTGGCTACACACCGCCAGTTGTTGCTCGAAGTGCTGTTAGCACAGTGAACACTGCTCCTGTGTTACTGGGGTTCAGTAATGTCAGCTGTTCCCCTGCTGTGTGAACGCAAAAGTCCTGCGCCTCCACCATGTTCTCACTCATCCCTGGGCTCCACACGCCAGTGTTGCTCGGAGTGCTGTTAGACAGTGAACACTTGCCCTGGTTACTGGGGTCAGTAATGTCAGCTGTTCCCTGCTGTGTGAACGGCAAAAAGTCCTGCTGCCCACCTGTCTCTTCTCACCTGGCTACAACCGCCAGTTGTTGCTGGAAGTGCTGTTAGCACATGACTGCTCCTGTGTTATTGGGTTCAGTGTTTCAGCTGTTCCCCGCTGTGTGAACGGCAAAAAGTCCTGCTGCCTCCACCCTGTTCTCTTCTCATCCTGGGCTACAACACCGCCAGTTGTTGCTCGGAGTGCTGTTAGCACAGTGAACACTTGCTCCTGTGTTACTGGGGTTCATAATGTCAGCTGTTCCCCTGCTGTGTGAACGGCAAAAAGTCCTGCTGCCTCCACCCTGTTCTCTTCTCATCCCTGGGCTTACAGACACGCCATTGTTGCTCGGAAGTCTGTTAAGCACAGTGAACACTTGCTCCTGTGTTACTGGGGTTCAGTAATGTCACCTGTTCCCTGCTGTGTGAACGGCAAAAAGTCCTGCTGCCTCCACCATGTTCTTTCATCCCTGGGCTACAACCGCCAGTTTGCTCGGAGTGCTGTTAGCACAGTGAACACTTGCTCCTGTGTTACTGGGTTCAGTAATGTCAGCTGTTCCCCTGCTGTGGAACGGCAAAAAGTCCTGCTGCCTCCACCTGTTCTCATCTCATCCCTGGGCTACAATCCCGTTGTTGCTCGGAAGTGCTGTTGCACAGTGAACACTGCTCCTGTGTTACTGGGGTTCAGAAATTTGTCAGCTGTTCCCTGCTTGTGTGAACGGCTAAAAAGTCCTGCTGCCTCACCTGTTCTCTTCTCATCCCTGGGCTACAACACCGCCAGTGTTGCTCGGAAGTGCTGTTAGCACAGTGAACACTTGCTCCTGTGTTACTGGGGTTCAGTAATGTCAGCTGTTCCCCTGCTGTGTGAACGGCAAAAAGTCCTGCTGCCTCCACCATGTTCTCATCTCATCCCTGGGCTACAACACCGCCAGTTGTTGCTCGGAAGTGCTGTTAGCACAGTGAACACTTGCTCCTGTGTTATTGGGGTTCAGTATTGTCAGCTGTTCCCCTGCTGTGTGAACGGCAAAAAGTCCTGCTGCCCACCCTGTTCTCTTCTCATCCCTGGGCTACAACACCGCCAGTTGTTGCTCGGAAGTGCTGTTAGCACAGTGAACACTTGCTCCTGTGTTACTGGGGTTCAGTAATGTCAGCTGTTCCCCTGCTGTGTGAACGGCAAAAAGTCCTGCTGCCTCCACCATGTTCTCATCTCATCCCTGGGCTACAACACCGCCAGTTGTTGCTCGGAAGTGCTGTTAGCACAGTGAACACTTGCTCCTGTGTTACTGGGGTTCAGTAATGTCAGCTGTTCCCCTGCTGTGTGAACGGCAAAAAGTCCTGCTGCCTCCACCATGTTCTCATCTCATCCCTGGGCTCCAACACCGCCAGTTGTTGCTCGGAAGTGCTGTTAGCACAGTGAACACTTGCTCCTGTGTTACTGGGGTTCAGTAATGTCAGCTGTTCCCCTGCTGTGTGAACGGCAAAAAGTCCTGCTGCCTCCACCATGTTCTCATCTCATCCCTGGGCTACAACACCGCCAGTTGTTGCTCGGAAGTGCCATTGGCACGGGTACTCACTCCTGCCCAGACTGGTTACAGCACGCCATCTGTTTCCTGCCAGTGTAAACGTCACTTAGCCTCCAATAAGTTGTCCTGTCGTGTTGCGGTCAGGTTAGCCGACTCTATGGTGCTTGGAGTTTAGGTGCTTCCTATGTGTGCTGCGGGATATGCAAATAAAGGCTGTTTCCGTTGTGACAATAGGACAATCACCCACTGTAGTACTGTGGGATTCGGTAACTGCGGCCGGCTCGCGGCCTGTCATCTTAAATTTCCATGGGTACCTTCTGCTACCCGTCCGGGTTCCAGTACTGTCAGCTGGTTCTCCGCAGTGCCTTTGGCCTAGGTGCCTCCATCTCGGTATCCGAGTTCCAGCAACGTCTGCTGGTCCTTGGTAGTGCTTTGGAGCACAGGTACCTCCTGCTTAGTAACCGTGTCCCAGTAACGTCAGCTGGTCCTCGGTTGTGCCATTGGCTCTTTTCCTTCTGCTGCCCCTCCGGGTTCCAGTACCGTCAGCTGGTTCTCCGCAGTGCCTTTGGCCTAGGTGCCTCCATCTCGGTATCCGAGTTCCAGCAACGTCTGCTGGTCCTTGGTAGTGCTTTGGAGCACAGGTACCTCCTGCTTAGTAACCGTGTCCCAGTAACGTCAGCTGGTCCTCGGTTGTGCCATTGGCTCTTTTCCTTCTGCTGCCCCTCCGGGTTCCAGCACAGTCAGCTGGTCCTCGTTACTTGCATTGACTCTTGTACCTTCTGCTACATTTACAAATTGAAGATTTTTTCAATGCTTTTTTGGGTAATCACTCTGGATCTCCAACAATGAAGACGACGACCCTGATGACCACCCGAAGAAGATGACGACCACAAGGACGACGAGCATCAAGCCAACCAGCCTAAACACCATCACAAAGAAGAAATAAAAGATTACCAAACAGGACTAAGAAGGTTAAGACAAACTACAAGATACAGAACAAGAGACTTAAGAACAATAAGCAGAAGATCAAAAAGCAGAAGAACATGAAGTATAAGACCAAAATGAAGAGCAAAATATATGCTCTAAATTCTAAGCAGAAGAAGACTAAGCAGTGTATGGGGGTGAGTCCGTTCCTCCTCGTGGTGCCCCTGGAAAATGCCTGCTGCTGCAGGCTAAACTGAACACGGACAAATACTGTTGTAATTTAAATCTTTTGTGTTAGCAAGAACGGAAGGATGAAAAATTCATACTTTGACAGATTACAAGTACAGGATTCTCTGTCACAAATAAGAATATGATGAAGAAGATGAAGTACAATATGAATAAGAATAATAGTTTATTAAGAAGAATCTGAGTAATGTTAACAAAAAGATGAATAGCAAGAAGTTTAAGAAGAAGATAAAGAAGGTGAAGATGAAGAATAATTTGATGAAAAAGATGATGCTGCTGAAGATTATGAAGGAGAAAGTGTGTGAAAAGTTAAAAAGGTGAAGAGCATGGAAGTTGTGAAATATACATATTTGCCAAAATAGAAAAAAACGTTAACACTAGGACTACTGGACTCGTGACCCAGCCTAGAACTACTGAAAGGAGTCATTTTGACTCCTTGCTTGTTTTCGTTTATTTTTAGAGTTTCATTTGTGGTTATTTATTAATAATTATATTTTTTGTAATGTATTATTATTGTGAGATCCAACAGTAATGCTTTTGATTGTTTTTTTTCTGCTTTTCTTATTTTTCTACAGAAATAACAATAATTATAATAGACGTTTTTCAAACATTTTTTTTTTTTCAAGTGCACACATATAAACAACAACTGAAGAACAAAAAGCAGAGAAAATGTAGGTGGAGGAGCATAAAAATGAAAATATGGCGCAGAATTCACCTTCTAAACATTTGGTGTTTCGCATTTTAGGCATTGCCTTTGATTTATGGCAGTACATTGCCCACACAAAGACTTACCACAAGTCTTACAATTGCCGACAGATCTATTTTTCTTGCACTTTTCTTTGATCTGGCAAAATTTTGTTTGAACCATCACTTCTGAGCATGTAGAAACTTGGGACGTGGAACCCTTTTCCCTATCTGTGACATAAGGACCACTCAACTCTCTCACAAGCGTTTGCAAAAATGCCTTGCGTGACATTTTTTGGTGGGTTATCTCATTGAATATTATCCATGCATTTATACCCGCAAAGTCTAAGGCATTTTCAAATGCATGAACAGGCCATCTCCTTGTGCATGTTCGTGTGGTATATTTTCGTGCCATCTGATCCACTACATCTACTCCATATTTTGTTTCATTGTAAAACTTTACCGTTTCTGGAGTTTTTTTAGCGGAATCAGACGCAACAACAACATCTGGATGGACGGAACTCAAAATGACAACATTTTTGTTGGGCTTTCCTTGATATACTGTAAGTGTAAAATTGTCTTCATTTCTAAACACTTTAGTGTTGTACAATTCCTCTTTCATGGATTTTATTTCTTTAGGCACTTCTCGCCTTATCTTGTTCAGTGTTCCCACGATGGTTGTTCCTTTGCTTTTTAGCTGTTTAGCTAATTTTACTGAAGTAAAATAATTATCGGTTGTAACATTGCGACCTTTTTTCAAAAACGGGTCCAATAACTTCATTACCACATGGTCAGCTAAACGGTCCTCAGCACGGCGTGTGTCATCTTTGCCTAGATAAGGGAAGCCATTTGCCAGATATTTGCTCTCCTTATCAACAGCTAGCCAATATTTGTGGCCATATTTATCTGGTTTGGAAGGCATGTACTGCGTGAATGGACACCTAGTTTTGCTTGGGAAAAGTTGCTCATCCACCGTTATGTATGGGCCAGGTTTGTAACACGCAATACAATTTTCAATAAACCTGTCCCACACAGTAGAAAATAGAGCAAACTTGTCCGTTTGCAGTCTCTCCAATCGAGTAGATTTCTCATCAAATCTGAGAAACCTCATAATTTCAACAAAGCGGTCCCTAGACATTGTCGCTTTGCAAAACGGTATTCCCAGTCATTACACCAAATACTGCTAATCGAGTGACGGTTCGTGCCAGATATTCCACGAGCATAGAATATCGCAATGAATGCATCTAGCTCCTCATCAGATAGAGTAAACTGTAAATTATTGTTCCTGCATGCTTCTGCAAGCGTACAGTTCTTTATATGTGTCAATATATATGAATCAAAAAATAAACGCCATGCGCTCAAAGGACTATCGATAATGATATTTCTTCTGGCGTATCCTGTAGGGCCAGGTGCTTCTCGAAGAATATTTTGGCTGTCACGCCTACCAGGCAAGTGTTCTCCAATTTCAACAGGTTTCCATTGAATACCATCCGCTGAAACTAGTATTCCTTCAGATTCGCCTTCTCTGGTGTTTGTTGTTGCATTACCTTCGCCGCCATCGTTATCTGTTGTTCTTTCATTTCTGGGACGTTTTGCTGATTTTTTCTGTCCACGACCAGGAGGATGGTCACGAGGCAACATAACTGCATGAGCCCGATCCCCAGTTGATGTGCTTGGAATATCTGGAAAAAAGTTGATGAATATTTAGAATTTTTGTTTTGTAAGGGTCCGTGCACACTGGCTGGATTAGCGGCGGAATATCCGACCGGATATTCTCACCACAATCCGGCCCGTACCTGCCCGCTCAGGTACAGAGCGGAGTTTCATACCTGAACCTCCGCTCCGAACCCCGGGCTGGAGCCGCTGTCTGGGACGGAGCCGTGCTCGCGCGTAAGCAAGCGCTGCTCTGTCCCTGACAGCGGCTCCAGCCCGGGGTTCGGAGCGGAGCTCCAGGCATGAGCGGGCAGGTACGGCCTGTATTGCGGCAAGAATATCCAGATGGCTATTCAGCCAGAATTCTGCTAGTGTGCACAGGCCCTAACTCAGTGTGTGGAAGAACAAATAAATACACATAACTACTTACCTTCTGGATTTGTTCCTTCTGAGTCTTCAGATTCACTTGATATGTTCTGAGGAATGAAATCTTCATCACTGTCAGAATCAAATACATGTTCCTGCAATTCGGATTCCGATTCATCCTCCTGTATGGATTGCAAAGTAGCCAGAATATCCTGAGGCTTTATCAAACGTCTTCTCTCCATATTCCTCACAAATTCCATAATTCTATATAGTTCCCTGCTGAAAAATAGAAATGAAATGAAAACTAAAAGAAATAATAACTGTTCTGCCACCTTCAAAAGTAGGTGGGCTGAATCAGTTGACAGACAGCTAAGCTATTTCATAACAATTCATACCTGTATGAGTCTTCAGAGCTCGTATGTCTGCGTCTGTTCTCTTTGTCTCTTCAGCTGAACTGAAAGTAAAGTTACTATCCAGAATACTGTCTCCTGCTAGGACCTTAGAAAAACACCACCCTTCATTAGCATAAGATAAAAGCCTAGAGTAAACAAGCTATTTTGTTCAGCATTACACAGTAATACAAGCAGGTAAAACACAAGGAAAATGTGAAAAGTTGACATGTAAATTGAACTACATCTATATGAACATCAGGGTAAATAAGACAGAGTGAAAAAATTATGCACAAAACTTTATAGCAACATTTAGTGACAAAAGGACCTCAAAATATAGTAGGGAGTCAAAATGACTCCCTTCAGTAGTTCTTGGTAAATTTTGAAAAAAAAGCGCAAATTTTTCACCAAAATTATTTATTCTCACAAAATCTTTTTTCACATCATATTTGAGGAAAAGTCACCGAGTTTCAAGCCGGAATTCTGAAAAATGTAGTCACAGAAGAGAAATAAAAAACGAAAGGAGTCAAAATGACTCCATCAGTAGTTCTAGTGTTAACAACATTGTCAATTTCTTCGTCAATCCGAACATCTTTAAAAAAAAAAATATTTATGCTATTCCATTTGATTGGGTTAAACATCTATGCCTTTAATGTCTCCTCAACCTTCCCCAATACATTCTACATTACTCTTTGTTGTTTTCCTTCATGTACAATTAACCAACAAGGCAAGAATGGGGTTTTTTTAATTCCGATATTTTGTTCCCATAGACTTACATTGGATTTCCGGTATCGAGTATCGCCGATATTTTTTGGGTATCGGCGATACCATTCCGATTCCGATACTTTTGGATATCGGAAAGTATCGCTCAACCCTAGTGAGCACTTTGATCCTCCAAGTGATTCACACAAGTTTATAACGTAGAGCCGTGAAAATAAAAAATCATATTTTTTCCACAAAAATGATCTTTTCACCCCAATTTTTATTTTCCCAAGGGTAACAAGACCCCAAAAGTTTTTGTGCAATTTGTCCTGAGCATGTCGATACCCCATATGTTGGGGTAAACTACTTTTTGGGCGCACGGCAGAGGTCGCAAGGAAAGGAGCTCCGTTTGACTTTTTCAACGCGTTATTGGCTGGACGCCATGTTGCATTTGGAGAGCCCCTGATGCGCCTAAACAGTGGAAACCCCCCACAAGTGACCCCATTTTGGAAACTAGATCCCCTAAGGAACTTATCTAGATGTGTGGTGAGCACTTTGAACCCCCAAGTGCTTCACAGAAGTTTATAACGCCCGGGCGTGAAAATAAAAAATCATATTTTTTTCCACAAACCTGATAGTTTAGTTCCCAATTTTTTATTTTCCCAAGGGTAACAGGAGAAATTAGACCACAAAAGTTGTTGTCCAATTTGTCCTGAGTATGCTGATACCCCATATATGGGGGGGACCACTGTTTGGGCGCACGGCAGGGCTTGGAATGGAAGCAGCACCGTTTGACTTTTTCAAACCAAAATTGGCTGGAATTGAGATTGGACACCATGTCGCGTTTGGAGAGCCCCTGATGCGCCTAAACAGTGGAAACCCCCCACAAGTAACACCATTTTGGAAACTAGACCCCCTATGGAACTTATCTAGATCTGTTGTGAGCACTTTGAACCCCCAAGTGTTTCACAAAAGTTTATAATGCCTGGGTGTGAAAAAAAAACAAAAACAATTTTCCACAAAAATGATATTTTAGTCCCAAATTTTTTATTTTTCACAAGGAAATTGGACCCTAAAAGTTGTTGTCCAATTTGTCCTGAGTACGCTGATACCAAATATGTGGGGGGGGAACTGTTTGGGCGCACGGCAGGGCTTGGAAAGGAAGTAATAAAGCTTTGGAATACAGACGTTGATGGGGGTCATGTTCCGTTTGCAGTGCCCCAGATGAGCCTAAACAGTGGAAAACCCCCACAAGTGACCCCATTTTGGAAACTAGACCCCCTAAGTAACTTATCTAGATCTGTGGTGAGCACTTTGAACCCCCAAGTGTTTCACAAAAGTTTATAATGCCTGGGTGTGAAAAAAAAATAAAATCAATTTTCCACAAAAATGATTTTTTAGTCCCAAATTTTTGATTTTTCACAAGGAAATTGGACCCCAAAAGTTGTTGTCCAATTTGTCCTGAGTACGCTGATACCAAACATGTGGGGGGGAAACTGTTTTGGCGCACAGCAGGGCTTGGAAAGGAAGTAATAACGTTTTGGAATGCAGACATTGATGGGGGTCATGTTCCGTTTGCAGTGCCCCAGATGTGCCTAAACAGTGGAAAACCCCCACAAGCGACCACATTTTGGAAACTAGACCCCCTAAGGAACTTATCTAGATGTGTGGTGAGCACCTTGAACCCAAAGTGCTTCACAGAAATTTATAAACGCAGGGCCGTGAAAATAAAAAAAATTTTTTTCCTCAAAAATGATTTTTTTAGCCAGCTATTTTTTATTTTCCCAAGGGTAACAAGAGAAATTAGAACCCCAAATTGGTGGGCAATTTGTCCTGAGTGCGCTGATACCCCATATGTTGGGGTAAACCACTGTTTGGGCGCACGGCAGGGCTCGGAAGGGAGGGAGCGCCATGTGACTTTTTGAACGCCACGTCATGTTTGGAGACCCCCTGATGTGCCTAAATAGTGGAAACCCCTCAATTTTAGCTCCAACCCTAACCCCAACACACCCCTAATCCCAACCCTAACCCTAATCCTAACCCTAATCCCAACCCTAATTCCAACCCTAATTGTAACCCTAACCCTAATTGTAACCCTAACCTTAATTGTAGCCCTAACCCTAATTGTAACCATAAACCTAATTATAACCCTAACCCTAAGGCTGGGTTAATTTTGCATTTTACCAGCCCGTTCAACATATAGCGTTGACGGGCTGGTAACGGTATAGCATAACGCAATCGCGTTATGCTATACCCGCTAGCGCAGAGGAATCAGCAGATGATTCATCTGCGCTAGCGGTGACGGAGCCCAGACGCTGCAGCCCGCGTCCGAGGCTCCGTCACTGAATGATGGCACGTCGCGAACGCATGCCGCTTTACGGCATTCGTTGCGATGCGCCCTCAAATGGGGGTGAATGGTAGCGTTAACGGACTGCGTTACACCGCGTTATACCGCGGTGTAACGCAGTCCGTCTAATGGACTGCCATAACGCAGTATGAACCCAGCCTAACCCTAATTATTACCCTAACCCTAACCCTAATTATAACCCTAAGCCTAACCCTAGCCTTAACCCTAACCCTAACAGAAAAATGAAAAAAAATATAATTTCTATATTTTATTATATGTCCCTAACTAAGGGGGTGATAAAGGGGGGGGGTTATGTACTGTTTTTTTTATTTTGATCACTGTGATAGTTTATCGCAATGATCAAAATGTACTTTTGTGAAAATGAATGAAACTTTTTTTGAATCTGCCGCCAAGCAGATCGGCGGGCGCACTGCGCATGCGCCCGCCATTTTTTTTTTGCAGGAAGAAGACGCCGGGATCCTGGGGCCTTGAGGAGGATGGAGGACACCGGTAAGTATAGGGGGGGGCGATCGGGGGACCGGGGGACCCTCATTTTCTCCCCTCTGATGTGCGATCACATCAGAGGGGAGAGAAATCTTTTTTTTTTTTTTGCGGTCGCCATTATACTTAGTATAATGGCGATCGCGACACCGGGGTCGGTAACTACGACCCCGATCATGTTCTCTGAGAAAATTGCCCACCCCCCTGGCAGAACGCGGCGGGCGCACTGAGCATGCGCCCGCCATTCAAGATGGCGGCGCCCACCGGAGGAGGAAGGTGGGCCCGCGGGCCACAACGGGAACATTGGGGGACACGAGGGGGGTCCCGGGGACCCTTTTTCTGTCCTCTGATGTCCGATGACATCAGAGGACAGAGAAATTAAATGGCACATCAGATTTTTTTTTTTGTTGTTGCGGTCGCCGTTATAGGGTTAATAACGACGACCGCAACATCGGGTCGGTAAAAACCGACCCGATTCATGTTCTCTGGGGTCTCGGCTACCCTCGGTAGCCGAGACCCCGGAGAAAATGCGCCTCTGGGGGGCGCTATTCACTTTTTCCACAGCGCCGTTAATTAACGGCGATGTGGTTTAAGTACCCTTAATGACCGCCGTTAAAAGGCGTATCGGCGGTCGTTAAGGGGTTAAAAAAATTAAAAATACACATATTTGGTATCTCTGCGTTCAAAAACACCCAATCTATCAAAATATAAACTAAATTAACCCTATTGGTAAACGTTTTAAGGAGAAAAAAAACATCAAACTGCCAGAATTAGGTTTTTTTGCTTGCAACAACATTGCAATAAAATGCAACAACAGGCAATCAAAACATCTACCCCAAAATGGTATCAACAAGTCAATAAAAACGTCAGCTTAGTGCGCAAAAAATAATAAGCCCTTACCCAGCCCCAGATCCGGAATAATGGAGACGCTACGGGTCTCGGAAAAATGTTGCCTTTTTGTTTTTTACAAAATTTGGGATTTTTTTTCACCACTAAAAAAAAAAAAAAAAACTATACATCTTTGATATCTGCAAACTCTTAATGACCTGGAGAATCATAATGGCAGATCAAATTTAGCATTTAGTGAACATGGTAAAAAGAAAAAAAGAAACAATTGTGGAATTGCATTTTTTTGGCAATTTCATTGTACAGTACTTTTAATTTTGTTCCAGTTTTCCAGTATATGATATGGTAAAGTCAATGGTGACGTTCAAAAGTACAACTCATCCCACAAAAAAAAGCAAGCCCTCACATGGCAATATTAATGGAAAAATAACAAAGTTATGGGTCTGGGAAGAAGTGGAGCAAACAATGAAACAGCAAAATAGGAAAATCCAAGTATCCCAATTGTTTTCACGGTTTTATGAGATTTTATTACAAAGTTACCTTATTTTTCATTTTAAATGTATTGAGACAATAGAAGTTTAATTGTGAAGATGGACATAGAACTTAAACTTGTCAGTTCATCCAAAATCTTTGGTATTGGTGTCCTCATCCCGCATAACAGGTAAGGCCAGTGAAAAATATGGGATAAGATAGCCTGACGTCAGGAAAAGGAGCATATAATATATGAGTAAACCTGACGCTCAAAATTCCAGAAGCGTATTTTATTTTGCATATATTATTAGTCATACAGACACTTTATTTCTGATGTTTCGGCCGGAGTGGCCTTTATCAAAGAAAATTATCTGTATGGCTTCCAATATGCAGGGAAGAGCTGCGAGTATAAGGATAGACACGGGGACTTGCTGCCGTATGCAGGCCACTCCGGCCGAAACGTCAGAAATAAAGTGTCTGTATGACTAATAATATATGTAAAATAAAATACGCTTCTGGAATTTTGAGCGTCAGGTTTACTCATATATTAACCCCTTCAAGACCCAGCCTATTTTGACCTTAAAGACCTTGCCATTTTTTGAAATTCTGACCAGTGTCCCTTTATGAGGTAATAACTCAGGAACGCTTCAACGGATCCTAGCGATTCTGAGATTGTTTTTTCGTGACATATTGGGCTTCATGTTAGTCGTAAATTTAGGTCGATAATTTTTGCGTTTATTTGTGAAAAAAATGGAAATTTGGCGAAAATTCTGAAAATTTTGTAATTTTCAAATTTTTATTCTGTTAAACCAGAGAGTTATGTGGCACAAAATAGTTAATAAATAACATTTCCCACATGTCTACTTTACATCAGCACAATTTTGGGAACAACATTTTTTTTTGTTAGGAAGTTATAAGGGTTAAAAGTTGACCAGCGATTTCTCATTTTTACAGCAAAATTTACAAAACCATTTTTTTTTAGGGACCACCTCACATTTGAAGTCACTTTGAGGGGTCTATATGGCAGAAAATACCCAAAAGTGACACCTTTATAAAAACTGCACCCCTCAAGCTACTCAAAACTACATTCAAGAAGATTATTAACCCTTCAGGTGCTTCACAGGAACTAAAGCAACGTGGAAGGAAAAAATGGACATTTTAATTTTTCCAACAAAAATTTTCTTTTAGCATCAATTTTTTCATTTTTACATGGGCATCAGGATAAAATGGATCCTAAAATTTGTTGGGCAATTTCTCCTGAGTACACCGATACCTCATATGTAGTCATAAACCACTGTTTGGGCGCACGGCAGGGCTCAGAAGGGAAGGAGCGCCATTTGACTTTTTGAATGGAAAATATGCTGGAATATTTAGCGGTTGCCATGTCGCATTTGGAGAGTTCCTGTGTGCCTAAACATTGGAGCTCCCCCACAAGTAACCCCATTTTGGAAACTAGACCCCCTAAGGAACTTATCTAGATGCATAGTGATCACTTTGAACCCCCAGGTGCTTCACAAATTGATCTGTAAAAAAAAGAAAGTACTTTTTTTTCACAAAAATTTTCTTTTTGCCTCAGTTTTTTCATTTTCACATGGGCAACAGTATAAATTGGATCCTAAAATTTGTTGGGCAAATTCTCCTGAGTACACAGATACCTCATATGTGGTCATAAACCACTGTTTGGGCACACGGCAGGGCTCAGAAGGGAAGGAGCGCCATTTGACTTTTTGAATGGAAAATATGCTGGAATATTTAGCGGTTGCCATGTCGCATTTGGAGAGTCCCTGTGTGCCTAAACATTGGAGCTCCCCCACAAGTGACCCCATTTTGGAAACTAGACCCCCTAAGGAACTTATCTAGATGCATAGTGAGCACTTTGAACCCCCAGGTGCTTCACAAATTGATCCGTAAAAAAAAGAAAGTACTTTTTTTTCACAAAAATTTTCTTTTAGCCTCAGTTTTTTTCATTTTCACATGGGCAACAGTATAAATTGGATCCTAAAATTTGTTGGGCAATTTCTCCTGAGTACACAGATACCTCATATGTGGTCATAAACCACTGTTTGGGCGCACGGCAGGGCTCAGAAGGGAAGGAGCGCCATTTGACTTTTTGAATAGAAAATATGCTGGAATATTTAGCGGTTGCCATGTCGCATTTGGAGAGTCCCTGTGTGCCTAAACATTGGAGCTCCCCCACAAGTGACACAATTATGGAAACTAGACCCCCTAAGGAACTTATCTAGCTGCATAGTGAGCACTTTGAACCCTCAGGTGCTTCACAAATTGATCCGTAAACAAAAGAAAGTACTTTTTTTTCACAAAAATTTTCTTTTAGCCTCAGTTTTTTTCATTTTCACATGGGCAACAGTATAAATTGGATCCTAAAATTTGTTGGGCAATTTCTCCTGAGTACACAGATACCTCATATGTGGTCATAAACCACTGTTTGGGCGCACGGCAGGGCTCAGAAGGGAAGGAGCGCCATTTGACTTTTTGAATAGAAAATATGCTGGAATATTTAGCGGTTGCCATGTCGCATTTGGAGAGTCCCTGTGTGCCTAAACATTGGAGCTCCCCCACAAGTGACCCCATTTTGGAAACTAGACCCCCTAAGGAACTTATCTAGATGCATAGTGAGCACTTTGAACCCTCAGGTGCTTCACAAATTGATCCGTAAACAAAAGAAAGTACTTTTTTTTCACAAAAATTTTCTTTTAGCCTCAGTTATTTTCATTTTCACATGGGCAACAGTATAAATTGGATCCTAACATTTGTTGGGCAATTTCTCCTGAGTACACAGATACCTCATATGTGGTCATAAACCACTGTTTGGGCGCACTGCAGGGCTCAGAAGGGAAGGAGCGCCATTTGACTTTTTGAATGGAAAATATGCTGGAATATTTAGCGGTTGCCATGTCGCATTTGGAGAGTTCCTGTGTGCCTAAACATTGGAGCTCCCCCACAAGTGACCCCATTTTGGAAACTAGACGCCCTAAGGAACTTATCTAGATGCATAGTGAGCACTTTGAACCCCCAGGTGCTTCACAGAAGTTTATAACGCAGAGCCGTGAAAATAAAAAATCATTTTTTTTTCTCAAAAAATTATTTTTTAGCCCACTGTTTTTTATTTTCACAATGGTTACAGGAGAAATTGGACCCCAAAAGTTGTTGTCCAGTTTCTCCTGAGTACGCTAGTACCCCATATGTGGGGGGGAACCACTGTTTGGGCACACGTCAGGGCTCGGAAGGGATGTAGTGACGCTTTGAAATGCCGACTTGATGGAATGGTCTGCGGGCATCTTGTTACGTTTGCAGAGCCCCTGATGTGCCTAAACAGTAGAAACTCCCCACAAGTGACCCCATTTTGGAAACTAGACCCGGCAAAGAACTTATCTAGATGTGTGGTGAGCACTTTGAACCCCCAAGGGCTACACAGAAGTTTATAACGCCCGGGCATGAAAATAAAAAAATCATATTTTTTCCACAATCAGGATCTTTAAGTCCCCAATTTTTTTATTTTCCCAAGGGTAACATGAGAAATTAGACCCCAAAAGTTGTTTTCCAATTTGTCCTGAGTATGCTGATATCCCATATGTGGGAGAAAACTACTGTATGGGCACACGTCGGGGCTCGGATGGGAAGTAGTGACGTTTTGAAATGCCCACTTGATGGACTGGTCTTCGGGCGTCATGTTACGTTTGCAGAGCCCCTGATGTGCCTAAACAGTAGAAACTCCCCACAAGTGACCCCATTTTGGAAACTAGATCTCCCAAGGAACTCCTATAGATGTGTGATAAGCACTTTGAATCTCCAAGTCCTTCACAGAAGTTTATAACGCAGAGCCGTGAAAATATAAAATCATTTTTTTTCCACAAAAATAATTTTTAGTCCCCATTTTTTTTTCCCAATGTTAACAGGAGAAATTAGAACCCCCAAAGTTGTTGTGCAATTTTTCCCGAGTACGCTGATACCTCATATGTGGGGATAAACCACTGTTTGGGCATACGTCGGGGCTTGGAATAAAGGGAGCACTGTTTGACTTTTTGAACGCAAAATTTGCAGGAATCAATGGTGGCGCCATGTCGCGTATGGAGACCCCCTGATGTGCCTAAATAGTGGAAACCCCTCAATTCTAACTCCAACCCTAACCCCAAACACACCCTAACCCCAACCCTAACCCCTACACACACCTAACCCTAATCAAACTAACCCTAACCAACACACCCTAACCCTAATCCCAACCTAACCATAACCTAACACAACCTAACCCTAATTCCAACCCTAACCCTAATTCCAACCCTAACCCTAATTCCAACCCTAACCCTAATTCCAACCCTAACCTAATTCTAACCCTAACCCTAATGCTACCAACCGTTCTAACCCTAAGGCTGGTCATATTGCTTTACCACCCGTTCAACCGTAGCCGTTGAACCGGCGTAACGGTATAGCTAACGCGATCGCGTTAGCTAACCGCAGCGTTGACGCAGATAATCAGACGGATGCAGCAAATCGCGCGGATCAGCAGCGAAATCCGCGCGGACGCAGGAATCACGCAGCGAAATCCGCCGCGGATCAGCAGCGAAATCAGCCGCGGATCGCAGCGAAATCAGCCGATCGCGGATCAGCAGCGAAATCCGCCGCGGATCTGCAGCAAGCACGAAATCCGCCGCGGATCAGCAGCGAAATCAGCCGCGCGATCGACAGCGAAATCCGCCGCGGATCGCAGCGAAATCCGCCGCGGATCAGCAGCGAAATCGCCGCGGAAATCAGCAGCGAATCGCATCAGCAGCGAAATCGCCGCGGATCGCAGCGAAATCCGCTGCGGATCCGCAGCGAATCAGCAGCAAAATCAGTCGCGGATCAGCAGCGAAATCCGCCGCGGATCAGCAGCGAAATCAGCGCGGATCAGCAGCGAATCAGCAGCGAATCCTCCGCGGATCAGCAGCGAAATCCGCCGCGGATCAGCAGCGAAATCAGCCGTGGATCAGCAGCTAAATCAGCCGCGGATCAGCAGCGAAATCCGCTGCGGATCCGCAGCGAATCAGCAGCAAAATCAGTCGCGGATCAGCAGCGAAATCAGCCGCGGATCAGCAGCGAAATCCGCTGCGGATCCGCAGCGAATCAGCAGCAAAATCAGTCGCGGATCAGCAGCGAAATCCGCCGCGGATCCGCAGCGAAATCCGCAGCGGATCAGCAGCGAAATCCGCAGCGGATCAGCAGCGAAATCCGCCGCGAATCAGCAGCGAAATCCGCCGCGAATCAGCAGCGAAATCAGCCGCGGATCCGTCACGGATCAGCAGTGAAATCTGCCGCGGATCCGCAGCGAAATCAGTCGCGGATCCGCAGCGAAATCAGTCGCGGATCCGCAGCGAAATCAGTCGCGGATCAGCAGCGAAATCCGCCGCGGATCCGCAGCGAAATCCGCCGCGGATCAGCAGCGAAATCCGCCGCGGATCAGCAGCGAAATCCGCCGCGCATCCGCAGCGAAATCCGCCGCGGATCAGCAGCGAAATCCGCCGCGCATCCGCAGCGAAATCCGCCGCGCATCCTCAGCGAAATCCGCCGCGGATCAGCAGCGAAATGAGCCGCAGATCAGCAGCGAAATCCGCCGCGGATCTGCAGCGAAATCCGCCGCGGATCCGCAGCAAAATCCGCCACACATTGCGGATTTTGCTGCGGATCCGCGGCGTATTTTGCTGCGGATCCGTGGCTGATTTCGCTGCTGATCCGCCGCGGATCAGCAGCGAAATCCGCCGCAAAATACGCTGCGGATCCGCAGCAAAATCCGCAACGTGTGCACAGGGCCTAATAGGAAAAAAAAAAATCTTTATTTTTTTTATTTGTCCCTACCTATGATAAAGGGGGGGTTCATTTACTTTTTTTTTATTTTAATCACTGTGACAGTTTATCACAGTGATCAAAATAAATTTTTGGACACTGGGGGGCGCACTGCCCATGCGCCCGCCATTTTCCAAGATGGCGGCACCCATGAAGAGGCCAGGGACATCGGTGGATCGGGAGAGGTGAGTAGGGTGGTCGGAAGGTTAGGGGGGGGATCGGAAGGTGGGGGCACCGGAGCAAAGGAGGAGGGGAGCTGTTAGTGACGGCGGTGACCGATCGCTGCCATCTTTCGGTGGCGGCGGCCGATCGCTGCCGTGACTACGTGTGGGGGGGTCAGGTCTCGGTGTCCAGCCATGGCAGATGCTATTGCAGCATCGGCCATGGCTGGATTGTAATATTTCACCAATTAAATTGGTGAAATATTACAGATTGCTCTGATTGGCTGTTTCACTTTTAACAGCCAATCAGAGCGATCGTGGCCACGGAAGGGTTAAGCCAACCCCCCTGTGGTGAAGCACAAAGGGTCCTGTAACTGCGGGTCGGGTGACCTTTGAGTGACCCCGGTCTCCCGGCCCGCAGGAACGCGATCCTTTCATGACACAGGGTATGCGTCATAGGTCGGATTGGCACCGACTTTCATGACGCATACGCTGTGTCAAAGGTCGGGAAGGGGTTAACAGGTAAGGCCGGCGTCACACTGGCGAGTGTGATGCGAGTAAGTCGCACGACTTTCTCGCATCAACACCCGACACGGCCGCCCGCTCTTGGACCCAAATGTGCGGCTGCATGTATTTCTATGCAGCTGCACACTCGGGTCCGAGAGCGGGCGGCCGTGCGTTGATGCGAGAAAGTCGTGCGACTTACTCTCATCACACTCACCAGTGTGACGCCGGCCTAATAGGGGTTATCCACTACTTTGATAATGTCTGTAAAGCACTGTGAAAATCAATGATATACAGTGGGTTCGGAAAGTATTCAGACCCCTTTAAATTTTTTACTCTTTGTTTCATTGCAGTCATTTGGTAAATGCAAAAAAGTTCATTTTTTGTCTCAATAATGTACACTCTGCACCCCATCTTTACTGAAAAAAAAACAGAAAGGTAGAAATTTTTCCAAATTTATTATAAAAGAAAAACTGAAATATCACTGGTCATCATAAGTATTCAGACCCTTTGCTCAGTATTGAGTAGAAGCACCCTTTTGAGCTAGTACAGTCATGAGTCTTCTTGGGAATGATGCAACAAGTTTTTCACACCTGCATTTGGGGATCCTCTGCCATTCTTCCTTGCAGATCCTCTCCAGTTCCGTCAGGTTGGATGGTGAACATTGGTGGACAGCCATTTTCAGGTCTCTCCAGAGATGCTCAATTGGGTTTAGGTCAGGGCTTTGGCTGGGCCAGTCAAGAATGGTCACAGAGTTGTTCTGAGGCCACTACTTTGTTATTTTAGCTGTGTGTTTAGGGTCATTGTCTTGCTGGAAGGTGAACCTTCAGCCAAGTCAGAGGTCTAGAGCACTCTGGAATGTTTTCATCCAGGACTTGTACTTGGCCGCATTCATGTTTCCCTCAATTGCAACCAGTCATCCTGTCCCTGCAGCTGAAAAACAGCCCCATAGCATGATGCTGACACCACCATGTTTCACTGTTGGGATTGTATTGGGCAGGTCATGAGCAGTGCCTGGTTTTCTCCACACATCCCGCTTAGAATTATCATCAAAAAGTTCTATCTTCGTCTCATCAGACCAGTGAATCTTATTTCTCATAGTCTGGGAGTCCTTCATGTGTGTTTTTTTTAGCAAACTCTATGTGGGCTTTCATATGTCTGGCACTGAGGAGAAAAGGCTTAAGCACTCAACTTAAAAGATTTATTAGTAGTATCTCCAAACGTTTCGGTCAGAAAAGACCTTCATCAGTGACTACTGTAATCATAATATAAACGCATAAGAATATGTACAAACAAAATAAGAAACATTGCGATAAATAAAGTATATACAAAAAAGTGAGTCACGGGTCACAGGACGGACAATAGTAAAACGGTGGGTCAGCTCTGAGTATACCAAGACAGTCAAAATAATATCCAAGATGAATGGATGGGTAATAGTGCCATACCTTATTTTTATATAGAAGATTGTCTCCTAAAAAGGGGAGGAGAGGTGCGTGCCCCAAGGAAAGTGTGCTGCCTGGATAAGAATATAATGTGGTGAGCATATTATGCCACAGCTGTGAGTCTAATGTGACTAATCAAGTAGTACTTACTTAAAGACAAACGTAGCTTATAAGAATGCTGAGGAGATTGAAGAAAATGAGAAAATTTGAGTAAATAAGGAATATCTTGTGCTCCTAAACAAATGGTAACTGGTCAATATATATATATATATATATATATTACCTCAGTAGAAATATCCCGTGACTAAGCTTGCGGTATCCACCGCTATGTAGACTGGAGCTGTCATTAGCAAAAAGCAAAATCAGGGGCTTGAAAAATCAGGGGCATAAACACCATTATATGTAAGAGTTATCAAAAGTAATCACTTGTAGTGTCAAAACCGCTATATTACCTCTGCCAGGACGCTGTCTGAGCCTGCTGATTTGGTTTCCATGAGTATGTGGGGCGGAAGTGAGGTAATGGCTCAGAGGGTTCCTTTATATGGAGCAGGGGTGGGACTAAGAGCACTGCTGTCAGTCAAGAAATGCAATCAGGAAGTGACTGAGCAGAGAGGCAACATAAAAAGCTTTGGATTGCTTATATGTATAGCGCTACTATATACAGCGCTGTGTTGCCATGGTAACTCTGAGGCGCTAAATGGTGAAAGCAGCTTTGGATCGCTTATATGTATAGCGCTACTATATACAGCGCTGTGTAGCCATGGTAACTCTGAGGCACTAAATGGTAAAAGCAGCTTTGGATCGCTTATATGTATAGCGCTACTATATACAGCGCTGTGTTGCAATGGTAACTCTGAGGCACTAAATGGTAAAAGCAACTTTGGATCACTTATATATATAGCGCTACTATATACTACTGTATATACTACTGTATATAGTAACGCTATACATATAAGCGATCCAAAGCTGCTTTTACCATTTAGTGCCTCAGAGTTACCATTGCAACACAGCGCTGTATATAGTAGCGCTATACATATAAGCGATCCAAAGCTGCTTTCACCATTTAGCGCCTCAGAGTTACCATGGCAACACAGCGCTGTATATAGTAGCGCTATACATATAAGCAATCCAAAGCTTTTTATGTTGCCTCTCTGCTCAGTCACTTCCTGATTGCATTTCTTGACTGACAGCAGTGCTCTTAGTCCCACCCCTGCTCCATATAAAGGAACCCTCTGAACCATTACCTCACTTCCTCAGACAGCGTCCTGGCAGAGGTAATATAGCGGTTTTGACACTACAAGGGATTACTTTTGATAACTCTTACATATAATGGTGTTTATGCCCCTGATTTTTTAAGCCCCTGATTTTGCTTTTTGCTAATGACAGCTCCAGTCTACATAGCGGTGAATACCGCAAGCTTAGTCACGGGATATTTCTACTGAGGTATATATATATATATATATATATATATATTATATATATATTGAACAGTTACCATTTGTTTAGGAGCACAAGATATTCCTTATTTACTCAAATTTTCTCATTTTCTTCAATCTCCTCAGCATTCTTATAAGCTACGTTTGTCTTTAAGGCCTCTTTCACACTTCCGTTGTGTGACGTCCGCCCATCCGTGAAAATGGCGGATCCGTCAGAAAAGTAAAAAAACGGATGCAAAACTGGTCAGTTTTCTGACGGATCCGCCAAGAAGATTTCACCCGGAATCCGGACGAGAGAGAGAGAGAGAGAGAGAGAGAGAGAGAGAGAGAGAGACACCCCGGACACTGTTTTCTGCATTTTACTATGGTTTTCAATAGAGGCGACGGATCCGCCGGCGGATTCCGTCAAAAATGGATGCTGGCGGATCCGCCGCCCATAGGTGGCCATTATACAAAATGGCGGATGCTGTGGATCCGCCGTTGTCCGCCATTTTGGCGGTCAAAAAAAACGTTGCATTGGACGTTTTTTTTAAAATGACGGACGCCAATTTTTTGGCGGATCCGTCCAAAAACGGACCTAACGGACGACCATCCGTCAAAATCCGTCACTAATGCAAGTCTATGGGAAAAAAACGGATCCGCCAAAAAAAAATGGCGGATCCGTTTTTTTCACATTTTGACGGATTTTGACTGACGTCGCACGACTGAAGTGTGAAAGAGGCCTAAGGCCTCTTTCACACTTCAGTCGTGCAACGTCAGTCACTGTCCGACATCGTGGCGGATTGACGGATCCGCCAAAAATAAAGAAAAACTGAGTCAACGGATCCGCTATTTTGACGGATCCGTTAACGGTTCCGTCAAAATAGCGGATCCGTTTACTCAGTTTCATCCGTTTTCCCATCCGCTTTTTGGCGGATCCGTTATTCAGAAGGGGAGTACTCCATCATGATTGGCTAAAATAAATAATATGTACTGTGATTGGCTACTGTTACTACGTTGAAACGTATAAATAGGGTGTATTTACACCAGATTATTTGAAAGGGTTTTGAGCTAGTGGCAGCGATGGAGATGGAGATTATTTTTGAGAATATGGAGAAGATTTGCGAGGATTTTAGAGTGGAGGGCAATCGTTTGGCAAGGATTGTTCAGAAGAAGGAGGAAGCCAGACGTCGGATACTGTGTCGTCGGCAGAGACGGATGTGGATCCATCCCATAAATGCCAGGCGGATGACCCGTGGGGTGTATTCGACCTTGTATATGGAGTTGAGGATGAACCCCAGCAAATTTTTTAATTATGTGCGAATGCGTGCGGAAAATTTCGAGCTTTTGGTTGCACGAATTGAAGGAAGAATTCGGAGACAGGACACTGCACTTCGGTTTGCAATATCTCCAGCAGAGCGGCTGATGGTCACAATCCGGTAAGTTATTTTTTTTAAAAAAATCCTTTACAATGTTTTTTTTTTGTTTTTTTTTGGGGATTTTTTTTTTTTTTTTGGTTTCTTTTTGGTTTAATTTATTTCTTTAATTTATTTCTTCTCCTTTTTTGCAGATTTCTGGCTACAGGGGAATCATTTACATCTCTGCACTTTCAGTACCGTCTTGGGATTTCTACTATCTCCGGTATTGTTAAAGAAACTTGTCAGGCGCTGTGGGATTGTTTGTGCAATGAATTCCTCCCTGAGCCAACACAGCAGAGATGAATAGAAATTGCAGACCAGTTCATGGATATATGCCAGTTTCCCAACTGTATTGGTGCCGTGGATGGCAAACATATCCGGATTGTAAAACCCACTGGATCTGGATCTCTTTTTTTTAATTACAAAAAGTATTTTTCAATAGTACTTATGGGCATTGCGGACGCCAGATGCCAGTTTATTGCTGTTGACATTGGTGCATATGGGCGTTCAAATGATTCGCAAGTATTTAAAAATTCTCCTATGGGACGTCGCCTATATGGGGATACCTTCCAGTTTCCGCCTCCAAGACCACTCCTGGAACCTGTGGCCCTGCATTGCCCTTTGTTTGTGTGGGAGATGAGGCTTTTCAGCTTTCAACACATTTATTAAAACCTTATGGCAGCCATGGATTGAACCAAAGAAAAAAAATCTTTAATTACAGATTAACAAGGGCTAGACGAGTTGTTGAATGCGCTTTTGGGATCTTAACCGCCAAATGGAGGGTACTGCTGACTGCTATTAAATTACAAAGCGAGACTGTGGACCATGTTGTGAAGGCATGTGTCATCCTGCACAATTTTGTTATCTCAAAAGAACATGTCAACATGGATGAAGATTTGCCTGGGACCACATTGCAGGACTACACGAACATTAGTTTCCGTAGTTCAGGATCTGTGGCCCAAATGCGTGATAAGTTTGCGGACTATTTTATGTCTCCTGATGGAAGGGTGGACTGGCAGGATGACATGGTGTAATATTTTTTCGGTATACTCTGCATTGCTTTACTTACTTTTACCACTTTTTGTGATGTGTGTTTATCTGTACCCTAATGTTGATTGTGTTATAACCTTTCATGTTGAAAACAGTTATTAAAAAAGACAAGACATGTTTTGCAACAAAAATTTTATTTTTCAAAAAAAATGTGTTTTATTTTCACAAACATTTTCAAAAAGAATTGGTCAAAAAACTTATATACAGAAATTTACAGAAATATATACATATATTTACAGCACTCTACAATATATACATACACAACACTCTATACATACACAACACTCTATACAATATATACATACACAACACTCTATACATACACAACACTCTATACAATATATACATACACAACACAACACTCTATACATACACAACACTCTACAATGGCTTGGGTCTTGTGGCTTGTGGCTTGATTCCAGCCTCTATAGAGCAGGATCTTCAAGAGCAGGTCTGGTCTTCTCTGGCTGCTTGTCTTCATGTGTGGCAATGAGTCACCTGGCTTGTTTATATTGGTTTTGGCCTGTCTGGAAATGTATCCAACTTGGAGCATGCGCAGTCCAAAAAGGCGGATCCGCCGTGTGTATCCGCCAAATGGCGGATATTGGCGGATCCGCCACTCATTGACACACATTGTAAAATTTTGGCGGATTTGGCGGATCCGCCAAAATCCGCCACCATCCGCCATTTCAACGCAGACAAAAAACGTTACATTGTCCGTCCAATCGAGACAGCGGACGCCAAATATTTGGCGGATCCGCCAAAAAGTGGAGTCAGCGGACGACCATCCGCCACGATCCGCCAGTAATATAAGTTTATGGGGAAATTGCGGATCCGCCAAAAGAAAATGGCGGATCCGCCAATTTCAAATTTTGGCGGATTTTGACTGACGTTGCACGACTGAAGTGTGAAAGAGGCCTAAGTAAGTACTACTTGATTAGTCACATTAGACTCACAGCTGTGGCATAATATGCTCACCACATTATATTCTTATCCAGGCAGCACACTTTCCTTGGGGCACGCACCTCTCCTCCCCTTTTTAGGAGACAATCTTCTATATAAAAATAAGGTATGGCACTATTACCCATCCATTCATCTTGGATATTATTTTGACTGTCTTGGTATACTCAGAGCTGACCCACCGTTTTACTATTGTCCGTCCTGTGACCCGTGTCTCACTTTTTTGTATATACTTTATCGCAATGTTTCTTATTTTGTTTGTACATATTCTTATGCGTTTATATTATGATTACAGTAGTCACTGATGAAGGTCTTTTCTGACCGAAACGTTTGGAGATACTACTAATAAATCTTTTAAGTTGAGTGCTTAAGCCTTTTTTCATTACTAGTACCCGGTGTGGGAACCTAGACTTTAAAGCACCAGTCTCATTCAGGTTGTGCTCACGGTTTTCTTTCATGGCACTGAGGAGAGGCTTCCGTCGGGCCACTCTACCAAAAAGGCTCGACTGGTGGAGGACTTTATGGAACTTTCTCCCATCTCCCTACTGCATCTGTGGAGTTCAGCCACAGTGATCTTGTAGTTCTTCTTTACCTATCTCACCAAGGCTCTTCTCCCACGATTGCTCAGTTTGGCAGGGCGGCCAGTTCTAGAAAGACTTCTGGTGGTCCCAAACTTCATACATTTAAGGATTATGGAGGCCACTGTGCCCCTAAGAACCTTGAGTACTGCAGAAATTGTTTTGTAACCTTGGCCAGATCTGTGCCTTGCCACAATTCTGTCTCTGATCTCCTTGGCCAGTTCCTTTGACCTAATGATTCTCATTTGGTTTGACATGTACTGTGAGCTCTGAGGTCTTATATAGACAGGTGTGTGCCTTTAAAAATCAAGTCCTTATCAGTTTAATTAAACACAGCTGGACTCCAATGAAGGAGTAGAACCATCTCAAGAAGGATCACAAGGAAATGGACAGCATGTGACTTAAATATGAGTGTCTGAGTAAAGTGTCTGAATACTTATGACCATGTGATATTTCAGTTTTTCTTTTTTAATAAATTTACAAAAATTTCTACATTTCTGGTTTTTATCAGTCAAGATGGGGTGCAGAGTGTACATTAATGAGAAAAAAAGAACTTTTTTGCTTTTACCAAATTGCTGCAATGAAACAGAGTGAAAAATTTAAAGGGGTCTGAATACTTTCCAAACCCACTGTATGAGCGAGAAAAATAAATATAAATTTAAGAGCTTTCTCAAAGGGCTAAGTATTCTTCAAAAATGAAAAAAAAGCATACCCGCCTACCAGTCTTGCAACTCTTCTTCATTCTGTCCCAGTCACATTTCTGACTTCCTCTTTTGGCTTGGTGCATCACATGACACCTCCCCACCCACTAAAATTGGGAGACAGAGCCCTGGCAAAGGACGCTGGCAGCAGAATGAAGGAGCAGCACCGGCCTTGTAGATTTTTTTTTAAGCATCCTGATTCCATTGAGAAAGGTTTTTAACAGTAGTAGCCAACTCTACAAAATTGCCTTTAGTGTACACATCAGTCTAATATGACTAGAAACAGTCCTAATTCTTGTGCTTCAAAACTTACCAACCAGGGATGATCGAATAGCTTCGGTAACTCCTTATCCAAATAACTATAACACTTACCGTATAGCTGCCTTGGGAGCCCGGATACCTGGAGCGCTCCTGATAATCAGCTGTTCAGCACCGCAGCTGCATGTGTCACGTCTGTGTGACAGTCACAACACATGCATGGACAGCCTGTTTGTTGGGCTCTCCATGCATGTGTTGTGACTGTCACACAGCCGCAACACATGCAGCTGCGGCGCCAAACAACTGATTTTCGGGAGTGCTCTAGGTATCCGGGTTCCAGAGACAGCTATTCGGGAAGCCCAATAGCTATTCGGATAAGTTCTTATCCAAAGCTATTCGATCATCCCTATTACCAAACTCTCTTTTTAGTGAGTTTTTCTTATTCAACAACATTCTGCTGGCAGCAGGAGTGCTGGAACTTCTTTTCCCTTGCTTTCCAGTATGAATTACACCTGCCATTACCTAATGGTTTGCATAACCAGACTTAAACATACTGCTCTTTTATGTCTTCAAGCAGTTTGACAGACAGGAAAGCAAGAGCAAAGACCTTTCCCACTTCCTAAAATCATTTCTACAGCTAATGACAGATTTGTGTGCTGCGAAACTTGCCATCTTCTCTTTTCTGCGAGTCAGCTGTCTGCTGACTCTAGCAGTTCTGGAATTTCTTCTCCCTCAGTCACCTCCCTCCCTGAATTACACATGCCATAGGTACAATGGTTTGCAACCAAACTGAAAACAACTGCTGTTATGCCTGTATTTAAAGGGAACCTGTGACCTCGTTTTTGGCCTACCAACTAAAAATATCACTTAACTGAGTGTCAGCTATGCAATCCACAACTACTTCTAAAAGCCCCTGACTCCCCATGTATGATCCATAAAACCCTTTTTTTATTGTCCTGCTCTGTATGTTAATGTTTTTGGCCCGGTCCGATGGCATGGCTTATGTTCCCTCACTCCACCCCTCCTCGGCTTGCTGTACGCATTCTTTTACGTTTGTAAGTCAGATCGCGTAGAGAATTCACGCATGCCCATTCAAATGTGATTGTCATGCAGCTGTAATGCAGGCTAGTGTGTGCTCCACCTGTAGGTTACAGAGGGGAGAAGGGATTACACACTACCAGAGTAGGCCTGCACTGCAGCAGCCAAAACCACCACCAGGTGGCAGCAAAAACGTCCAAAACTGAGTCAGGAATAATCAGTCAACTGAAGTATCACAGGTCTCAGCAAGTCCTCTACAGAGCAGAAACACAGGCGCCACCAAGTGGCGGGAGCGTGGTCAGGCAAGCCAAGTCAAAACCGTATGGAGGCAGCAGGACAAAAGGAATAAGCAATATGCGTGGTCAGGAGAAAGCCAGGAGGTCAGCAACGGTCAGAAGCAGATAAGACAAAGACAGAAAGCAGAAGCGAGTCCGAATACAGGCCGAGTCAAAAACCAGAGAATCAAACAGACAAACAGGGAAATGCAGGGAACAGGGCAGACAGAGGGAAACAACAGACATGGGACAAGTCAGGGAACACAGCAGGACAAATCGAGGGTTACCAGTCAGGTTCACAAGCCGAAGGTAGCAGTATAGCTCACACTGCTAGCAGGATGTGTGAGCGCTAAATAGCCAACCTGAACCCAGAATGAGGCAGAGCAAAGTTAACCCTTGACATGATCCGCCCGGACCAAGGGCAGACAGGACTAAACCCTGGAACGGATCATGACAGTACCCTCTTCTCAAGGAGGGGCCACCGGACCCCCAGACTTCCCAAGATAACGTGCGTGAAATGCCCGAACCAATCGATCAGCATGTACCGATCGCGCCGGGACCAAAGATCGATCCTCAGGACCATAACCCTTCCAATGGACCAAATACTGAATTGAACTACGGACCCTACGCGAATCCACAATCCGTTCCACTTCAAACTCGGTCTGACCATCCATAGAGACAGGAGGCGGAGGGGATGGAGGCCCTGTGGAAGAATGTACAAATGACTTAAGAAGGGATTTATGAAACACATTGGGGATCCGGAGTGACGGAGGAAGGCGTAACCGAAAGGCAACAGGATTGACCACCTCCATGATCTCGTAAGGACCAATAAATCTGGGACCTAGCTTAGCAGAGGGAACCTTTAGACGAATATTCTTGGTGGACAACCATACTTTATCTCCCACCAGGAACATAGGTCCTACAGACCGTCGCTTATCCGCAAAAAATTTATGTTTGCCCTGAGCCTCCCCAATGTTCTTTTGGACCTCCCTCCACACCTCCCCAATCTTTGTACTGCCGTATCAGCCCCTGGACATCCTGAATCCAGCCTAGAAAATTCGCCAAAATGGGGGTGAAAACCATAGTTACAAAAGAATGGAGAGGTGCCAGTGGATTGGTTAATCCGATTATTGAATGCAAATTCAGCCACGGACAATGAAGAACACCAATCATCCTGCTGAGACGTAGCAAGACACCTCAAAATCTGTTCGAGTGACTGATTGGTCCTCTCCGTCTGCCCATTGGTCTCAGGATGGTAAGCAGAGGAGAAGGTTAAGCAAATACCCAGTCTTTTACAAAATGCCCTCCAAAATTTGGACACAAATTGTACCCCTCTATCAGAAACCACACTCAAAGGCACGCCATGCAATCGTACAACGTGCTCAACAAACAACCTAGATAGTGTCTCAGCATTAGGCAATCCTGCCAGAGGTACAAAATGCGCCTGTTTACTGAATCTGTCAACCACTACCCAGATTACAGTTTTGCCATTAGAAGGAGGGAGATCAGTGATGAAGTCCATGGACAAATGAGTCCAAGGTCTATCTGGAATTGGCAATGGCACCAATTCCCCGGCCGGCCGGTTATGTGAGCTCTTAGCACGGGCACAGGTATCACAAGCAGACACAAACATAGTGATATCAGAGTTCATGGAGGACCACCAAAATAGCCTAGCAATGGCTTTCCGAGTGGCTGAGATCCCCGGGTGTCCACTGAGAGCAGAATCATGGAATTCCCGGAGAACCCTCAACCTGTATTGAACGGGAACAAAGAGTTTATTATCAGGCAAAGAGGAAGGAGCCTTCTGAATTTCCTGTTCCAATTCAGAGGATACCCCCGCAACAACCACCCCGTGCTGAAGAATGGAGGAAGGAGGTTCAGGGGGTGAAATTGAATCAAAACTGCGAGATAAGGCATCAGCCTTGACATTCTTGGAACCAGACCGAAAAGTGATTGAAAAATGAAAACGAGAAAAAAAAAGCGACCACCTAGCCTGTCTAGGAGTCAACCGTTTAGCAGATTCAAGATAAGACAAGTTTCTGTGATCCGATGAACCGCCCCCTCCAAAAAATGTCTCCATTCTTCAAAAGCCAATTTTATGGCCAATAACTCCCGGTTACCCACATCATAGTTCCTCTCCGCAGAAGAGAACTTCCGGGAGAAAAAGGCACATGGTCTTAAATTAGTCAAGGTAACGGGTCCCTGTGACAACACAGCCCCCACTCCCACCTCAGATGCGTCCACCTCTATAATGAACTGTTCAGATGGATAGGGCTGAACCAATACAGGAGCAGACATAAAACATTTCTTTAGTGTAACAAATGCTTCAACTGCTAAGGTTGACCAAACTTTGAGATCAGCCCCCTTGCGAGTGAGATCGGTGAGTGGTTTGACCACCTGAGAAAACCCCTTGATGAATTTTCGATAATTGGCGAAACCCAGAAAACGCTGCAACCCCTTGAGGTCTCTGGGTTGCACCCAATCAACAATGGCCTGTACCTTTCCGGGATACATCCGAAACCTATTGGCCGAAAGGATGATCCCCAGAAAGGAAAGCTCCTGGACACAAAACAAACATTTCTCGGGTTTAGCAGAGAATTACCCCGTAACCTGTGAGGAACAGCACGTAGATGACCAATGTGGGATTCCTTGTCAGGCGAGAAAACAAGGATATCATCCAAGTATACAACCATAAAGCGCCCGATAAAATCAGAGAAAACATCATTCATGAAGTTCTGAAATACTGCGGGCGCGTTCGTGAGACCAAAGGGCATGACCAAATTTTCAAACAGACCTTCAGAGGTGAGAAATGCCGTTTTCCACTCATCCCCTTCCTGAATACGGATAAGGTTATATGCTCCCCTGAGATCAAGTTTGGAAAACCACTTAGCCCCAGACACTTGGTTATAAAGATCAGGAATGAGTGGGAGAGGGTAGGTATTTCTCACCGTAATTTTATTTAGTTCTCGGAAATCGAGGCACGGGCGTAAACCACCATCTTTTTTCTTAACAAAAAAGAATCCAGCGGCCACAGGTGAGACAGAGGGATGGATGTGACCTTTGCGTAGGCTATCAGAGATATAGTTTTTCATAGCAGTACATTCCGGGCCAGAAAGATTGTACAAACGGGCTTTGGGCAATTTAGAACCAGGAATAAGATTAATTGCACAATCATAAGGACGGTGGGGTGGCAAAACCTCAGCCTCTTTTTCGGAGAACACGTCCCCAAAGTCCTTCAGGTACTCCGGAATACCCTCCGGACTAATGGCAGACACAAAAACAGCAGAAAGACAACCATTGGAACAATTAGGACCCATTTAACAATATCACGAGATCCCCAGTCAATAACAGGATTATGCCTCTGCAAACAGGGGAACCCCAACACCAGTCCTGCAGGAAGATTATTCATAACATAACATGAAATTCGTTCCTGATGTAAGGAACCCACCTTGAGGAGGAACTCCTCAGAGACAAACTTAATGACATTTTGAGCCAACGGTGTCTTATCAATTGCAACGATATAGATGGGAGTCTCTAGCCTGACTGTCCCTAACTTTAACTTGGTCACCATACTAGAGTTAATGAAATTCATGGAAGATCCATAGTCCACAAATGCTGAAGTGGAAGCACTACCACCTCCATAACACAGTTCCACCTCTAACAAAATTTTCTGAAAAGATGAAAATGGCACCTGAGAGTCTGGATGACCTCCTAGATCATCACCCAGACTCGGCAGCTCCTTATTTGATGGACAAGAGGGGCAGTCCATCTTCCAATGTGCCGGATCTCCACAATAAAAACATGATTTCTCATCTCGTCGTCGTCTCCTCTCTTTCTCCTTGAAATTAATGGTACCAACTTCCATAGTCTCCTTGAATGACACCACCTCAGACTTGGCAGGCAATACGGGAATCTCATGCTGGATAATTCCTCTCTCCCGTAACCTCCGATCCATACGAATGGCCTGGGTCATGGCCTGTAATGTATGTAGTACAGTTCATATAGCGTCTTGTGCTTGGGTGCGATGAAAACACAGGAGTCACAGGTTTGATATAGAAAAGTCCTGTATTACTTCATACAAGTTGGCAGAAATAGTCACACAGTTTGCAGACACAGAAACAGGAGACACAGCAGGCCAGAGTAATCCAAGCTCAGCAATCACTCTCCAATACAGATTCAGGATCTTCTTCTCTGTTACCGTAAGTCCATGCAAACGTGGGTCTTTCAAAGAGCAGGGTTCAGAGTCCACAAGTGCTTCAGAGTTCCTCAGTAGGAATAGCTGGAGTACAAGGTCCAAGGCTTACAGGAGTCAAGTCACAGGTTCACTGCAGGCTAGATTCTGAAGCACTGATTGCTCAGCTGTGGCTGCTTAAGAAGCAAAGGAGAGAATCAGGGCGGGAACATGCAAGCTGGAAACTCCATTTTGACTGAGGGCAAGATAGCTGCAGCAAGACAGAAAGTAAAATGGCTGACGAACAAACTGAGTTTCAGGAATATATACATAGAACCTTACATTACTCCCCCCTTAAGGACAACCTCCGGATGACCTCAGACCAGGCTTGTGTGGGTACCTCTGATGAAACTGACGGAGCAAGCGAGGAGCATTAACGTTATTGACCGGTTCCCATGAGTTGTCCTCCACTGGTTAGCCCTGCCATTTAATCAGATATTGTAACTGATTTCTATACAACCTGGAATCTAAAATCCTTTCCACCACAAATTCTTCCTGCCCACGACTAGCACTGGGTCAGGGCAAGGAGAGGAACGTCCAGGAAACGTATTGGGTGTCGCAGCATTTAGTAGGGATACATGAAAGACAGGGTGGATTCTCATAGTTCTGGGCAGTTGAAGACGACAAGCAACGGCACTTATAATTTTACTGATTTTATAGGGTCCAATGTACTTATGTCCCAACTTAGACAATGGAATCCTTAACTTAAGATTTCTGGTTGACAGCCAGACCAAGTCTCCTACCTTGAAAGCTGGTGCAGGTTTACGAAATTTATCTGCTGCTTTCTTGTACCTTTCTTGAGCCGATTCCAGATTTTCCTTTAGAAGATCCATATTCTTCTGTAAAGACGTGATTCTTTCAGCCACTGCTGGTAAAGGCGTTTCTATGGGAAATCGTGGTAGAATGTTAGGATGATAACCTAGATTAGAGTAAAAAGGAGACTGTTTAGTGGAGGCACTCTGAGAGTTGTTATACGAGAACTCAGCTAATGGAAGTAGATCCACCCAATCATCCTGTAGGTGGCAGATAAAGCAGCGGAGATACTGCTCCAGGGTTTGATTGGTTCGTTCGGTCTGTCCATTAGTCTGGGGATGAAAAGCAGAAGAAAGGTTTACTTTAATGTCCAATGCTGCACAGAAATTTTGCCAAAACCTAGAAGTGAATTGCACCCCTCGATCCGAAATAACCTCATCCGGTACTCCATGTAAGCGAAACACATCTTTAATCATTAAATCTGATGTCTGTTTTGCAGTGGGTAAGCCGACACAAGGGATAAAATGAGCTGCCTTTGTTAGACGGTCAACCACCACTAGAATGGTGTTCTTCCCTGAGAGGTTGGTAACTCCACAATGAAGTCCATAGAAATGGATCCCCACGGGCGGGACGGGGTGGGAAGAGGTTGCAACAGACCAGTTGGTGAGGAGCGAGGTGTTTTGCATCTTGCACAGACCTCACATGAAGTGACATAATTCAAAACATCCTTCCTGCAAGTGGGCCACCAAAAGAAACGAGAAAGAAATTCCTGTGTCTTTAGAATTCCTCTATGCCCAGCTATCTTGGAATCGTGAATGAGTTGCAATACTCTTAATCTGACTGTTTCAGGAATATACAGACGTTGTCCCTGAATCCACACACCATTCTTAAAGACAAGACTTACGTCCCTTGGGGGTTGTGCCAAAAAGGAATCCGCATGGTATGCTTCCTTGATGTCCTTAAGTAGGTCTTGATTATGAATTACTCCTAGGAATCTAGAGTCAGGAAGAATAGTCTTAGGAGGAGTAATTGGACGTGTCTCTGCTGAGTAAATCCTAGAGAGTGCATCAGCCTTTCCATTGCGCGATCCTGGTCTATAAGAGATGATAAAATTAAATTGGTTTAAGAAAAGATTCCAGCGAGCCTGGCGAGGAGTCAGGCACTTAGCCGACCTGATAAACTCAAGGTTACGATGGTCTGTCAGGACGACTATTTGCTGTGCAGCTCCCTGAAGAAGGTGTCTCCATTCTTTGAAGGCGGCAATAATGGCCAACAACTCTCTATTGCCCACATCGTAGTTCCTCTCAGCCGAAGACAACTGCTGGGAAAAGAAGGCACAGGGATGCAAGACATTCTTCTCACCTGTTCTCTGAGAGAGTATAGCTCCAACGGCACAGTCTGAAGCATCCACCTCTATTATGAAGGCAAGCTCGGGGTTGGGATGTACTAGGATAGGTGCAGTGGTAAATTTATCTTTTAGACGGGAAAATGCTTCCTGGGCTTGAGGAGTCCAGGAAAACCTAGACTCTTTCCGGGTAAGTTGAGTGATAGGTGACACTACCTCAGAGAAATTTCTAATGAAACGTCTATAGAAGTTGGCAAACCCGATGAAGCGCTGTACCTCCTTCACATTTCTAGGACTTGGCCAATCCTTGATGGCTTGGGTCTTGCTTCCATCCATACTAATTCCTTGTGTAGACAGTACATACCCAGAAATTGAATTTCGGTCCTATGGAATTCACACTTTTCAAGTTTGATGTAAAGATGATTTTGTCTTAGACGTTCCAAGACCATTCTCACATGTCCATGATGTTCCTCTGTGGAGTTAGAAAAAATTAGAATATCATCCAAATAAATTACCACGAATGTATCTAGGAGATCCCTGAAGATGTCATTCACCAAGTGTTGGAAAGTGGCTGGGGCGGTACTCAGACCAAAAGGCATAACTAGATATTCAAAGTGTCCATAGCGTGACCTGAATGCAGTCTTCCATTCATCCCCAGGTCTAATACGGACTAAGTTATAGGTCCCACGAAGATCTAGTTTAGAAAAAATTTTGGCATGTCGCACTCTCTCCAATAACTCAGGGATTAAAGGCAATGGATAACGGTTTCTAATAGTAACCTTATTGAGTTCCCTATAGTCTACGCATGGTCTCAGAGATCCATCTTTCTTCTTTACAAAGAAGATGGGTGCACCTGCAGGAGATGAAGAGGGGCGTATGAAGCCCTTGGCTAGATTTTCATCTATGTAATCCTTTAAAGCCTTTAGCTCGGGCCCCGCCAGGGGGTAGATCTTACCAAAAGGTATCTCTGCTCCAGGCAATAATTCAATTGGACAATCATATGGACGGTGAGGAGGAAGCTGGTCAGCGTTCTTCTTGTCACATAAATCCACATAGTCCTGGTATACAGCTGGTAGTTCAGGGACTGACATGATTCCTTTAGGAACAGAGCAAGCTGAAACTTTTGGACTCATCTGTTTCTCTGGTAAGTGTAATTCCTTGGTCTCCCAGTTAATGGTAGGATTCTGAGCCTGCAGCCATGGTAGCCCTAGAATAATGGGAAAGTGGGGAGAAGAGATAAGCATAAAGGACAGTTTCTCTTGATGATCTTTACCCATAAGAACCCTCAAAGGCTCTGTTTCCTGATCCACTGGTCCAGAGGTCAGCAGGGAGCCATCCACAGTTTCCATCTGTACTGGAGTAGCCTTCTTCACTGAACGTATTCCCTGTTTCAGAGCAAAGGAGACATCCATAAAATTTCCACTTGCCCCTGAGTCGATCATAGCAGAGCTAGACACCCAAGCTGAGTCAACCCAGAGTTTGATGGAAAGAAAGCAATGAGAATTGTTTTTCTTACAACTCAGCTGGGACACCGCTGACGAAACTTGAAAAATGGCAGCGTTTACACAGTCAACGTCCTCAGAGGTAACGGAGTTTAAGTCCGAGAAATCAAGATCTGTTGCTGCAGATCTCTCTGGAGCCTGAGGCTCGGACCTGACAGATCCCCTCTCGCAACACTCACAATGAATGAGTGCTGCAGTAGTCTTACGAGAACGGCTGGGGCAGTTTATAATGAAGTGCCCTGACTTACCACAATAGAAACATAGATTCTCCTTAAAACTATGTTCCTTGCGTGCATCACTAACCCGTCGTTGTAAAGAGTCTACCTGCATGGGTTCAGGTTCAGGTTCCCGTGTAATCCTACTCAAAGGTTCCTTAGCTAGAGAGGAAGGTAGGAAAAGGTTAGTACGATTGCTTTCGAACCATCTCTCTTGCCTGCGTTCAGTCAGACGAGTATCAATACGGATGCAGTAGTTAATAAAGTCACCTAACGCAGTGGGAGGGTCGGCACGAGCAAGTTCATCCTTAATCAGTGGAGATAACCCCTTTCGAAAAATAGATTTTTTGGCGGAACTGTCCCAGGTGGTATCAAGGGCCCATCTCCTGAAATCCAAGGCATATTCAGCTACGAGTGCTTACCTTGGCGCAAAGCTAACATGGCTGCTTCAGCTGTTGCACCTCGATTGGGGTCATCAAACACCTGCCCCATGGCTGAAATAAAATCATCAAGGTGATTCAAACAATCATCCTCAGTCTCAATCAGAGGGTTTGCCCACATTAAAGCCTTGTTGGTAAGCAACATAATTATAGTAAGCACCTTAGATCGTTCAGTGGGAAATTGTGAAGCATGTGCAGAAAAAAAAAGATTGCATTGATTAATAAATCCCCTGAATTTCTCACGTTCACCGCCAAAACGAAAAGGGGGCAACTTGGGAATCCCAGCACTCGGGGCTACGGCAGGAGCCTGGACTCGCCCCTCTAGAACCTCAATCCGGCTCGCAAATCCTGGGTAGTCTGTCCAACCACTTGCAAATTGTGATTATTGAGGTCCTGTAGATTTGTAAAACGGGTCTTTATATTCTGCAAATCTGCAAGGATATTATCAGTCACTCCGCAAAGTTCCTTTATGCGGGCCTCCATTTTCCAGATCTTTTAAGACAGGATTACTGGAAGAAGAGGAGAGAAAAAAAACAATAGTGTTCACCTGTGGCAACACTGCAGAGAGAAAAAAAAATTAAGGGAACTGCTCACCTGGAATGGTTGTGAGAAGTCACAACCACTATCATCACAGAAAGTTTCAACCAGACATCTGATATCCAGAGTTACAGCAGACAAAAAAGAGAAAAGAAAGGAAAAAAAAAAACAATAGTGTTTACCTGTGGTAACACTGCAAAAAGAAAAACTTAAGGGAATTGCTCACCTGGAATGGTAGTGAGAAGTCACAACCACTGTCATCACAGAAAGTACAACCGGACGTCTGATATCCACAGTACAGCAGACACAGCCTTCCAGACCCAGCAGACACTAACGTTTTGGCTTCAGAATCTTGTAATGTATGTAGTACAGTTCATATAGCGTCTTGTGCTTGGGTGCGATGAAAACACAGGAGTCACAGGTTTGATATAGAAAAGTCCTGTATTACTTCATACAAGTTGGCAGAAATAGTCACACAGTTTGCAGACACAGAAACAGGAGACACAGCAGGCCAGAGTAATCCAAGCTCAGCAATCACTCTCCAATACAGATTCAGGATCTTCTTCTCTGTTACCGTAAGTCCATGCAAACGTGGGTCTTTCAAAGAGCAGGGTTCAGAGTCCACAAGTGCTTCAGAGTTCCTCAGTAGGAATAGCTGGAGTACAAGGTCCAAGGCTTACAGGAGTCAAGTCACAGGTTCACTGCAGGCTAGATTCTGAAGCACTGATTGCTCAGCTGTGGCTGCTTAAGAAGCAAAGGAGAGAATCAGGGCGGGAACATGCAAGCTGGAAACTCCATTTTGACTGAGGGCAAGATAGCTGCAGCAAGACAGAAAGTAAAATGGCTGACGAACAAACTGAGTTTCAGGAATATATACATAGAACCTTACATGGCCTCTTCCAGGGAACTGGGCGGCATATGAAGGGCGAGTGCGTCCTTGAGATGATCCGATCCTCTCTCAAACAGGCGTCTTAGAGCAGAGTCATTCCAGGACACCTCAACAGACCACCTCCTGAACTCAGAACAATACTGTTCAGCAGTGAGTTCATTCTGAGAGAGACCCATGATCATGTCCTCTGCCACCCTGACCCGGTCTGGTTCATCATAAATCAGTCCCAAAGCCTCAAAGAATCTGTCCACAGACACACGTTCAGGGGCAGAAGCAGGTAGAGAGAAAGCCCACGACTGAGGTCCCTCCCACAATAAGGAAATGATTATCCCACCCGCTGACTCTCATCACCAGAAGATAGGGGTCTAAGTGAAAACCATAGTTTGCAACTCTCCCTGAAAGTACTGAATTTCTCCCTCTCCCCGGAGAAGGTATCTGGGAGCTTTACTGTAGGTTCAGGAGAGTGCAAAGAAACATCGACAGTGTTAGAGTGCTTACAGTCAGTCTGCAACGATATTACTGGAGCGGATCCATAGCAAACAGAGCAGAGAAAAAAAAAATGCAGAAATCTCTTTATATGTAGGGTGACTATGTGTCATGCAGCTGTAATGCAGGCTAGTGTGTGCTCCACCTGTAGGTTACAGAGGGAGAAGGGATTACACACTACCAGAGTAGGCCTGCACTGCAGCAGCCAAAACCACCACCAGGTGGCAGCAAAAACGTCCAAAACTGAGTCAGGAATAATCAGTCAACTGAAGTATCACAGGTCTCAGCAAGTCCTCTACAGAGCAGAAACACAGGCGCCACCAAGTGGCGGGAGCGTGGTCAGGCAAGCCAAGTCAAAACCGTACGGAGGCAGCAGGACAAAAGGAATAAGCAATATGCGTGGTCAGGAGAAAGCCAGGAGGTCAGCAACGGTCAGAAGCAGATAAGACAAAGACAGAAAGCAGAAGCGAGTCCGAATACAGGCCGAGTCAAAAACCAGAGAATCAAACAGACAAACAAGGAAATGCAGGGAACAGGGCAGACAGAGGGAAACAACAGACACGGGGCAAGTCAGGGAACACAGCAGGACAAATCAAGGGTTACCAGTCAGGTTCACAAGCCGAAGGTAGCAGTATAGCTCACACTGCTAGCAGGATGTGTGAGCGCTAAATAGCCAACCTGAACCCAGAATGAGGCAGAGCAAAGTTAACCCTTGACATGATCCGCCCGGACCAAGGGCAGACAGGACTAAACCCTGGAACGGATCATGACAGTGATCTTGCATGTGCGCAGTATGCTTTGCCCAACTGCGGGCAAAGCTAGAAAGCAGTAGTGCGCATGTGCCAGCATACACAGTTGCTTTCTATGTCCCAGAAGTATGTCGCTGCCATTTCTGTGTTCCCTGCCACCAGAAACCTTTGCAAAAGACTGAAGAGAAGATACTTCCGAGACATAGAAAGCAACTGCGTATGCCGGCGCATGCGTGTTAGTGCTTTCCGGCTTTGCCCGCAGTTGGGAAAAGCATACTGCGCACGTGCGAGATCATATTTGAATGCGCATGTACAAATTCTCTACTCGATCTGACTTACTCATGGAAAAGAATGCATGAAGCAAGCCAAGGAGGTGTTCAGTGAGGGAACATAAGCCACGCCCATCGGATCGGACCGAAAACATTAACATACAGCGCGAGTCAAATAAAAACTTTTCTATGGATGATACATGGGGAGTCAGGGGCTTTCAGAAGTAGTTGTGGATTGTATAGCTGACACTCAGTTAAGTGATATTTTTAGCTAGTAGGCCAAAAACAAGGCGACAGGTTCCCTTTAATTTGACAGATAAAAGAGCAGGAGCACCTCCTCCACAATACACAAGGGAGACACCCAGTGGTTGGCACTGAATTATTTTTTCAGGCTAAAAACATAATTTGTGGTCAATAAGCTACTTTGCAATTTTGTTTATTTTTGTTTTGGCTATCATTGCTGTTCACTGTGTGGTTGATATATGGCAGTCTTCTATAATGTCTAAATGTATTACTAAAGCTTAGTTTAATTTATTTAAACTAGTGATGAGCAAATGTGCTTGGATAACGTGTTATCTGAACATGTTCGTGTGCTAACCGAGTGCCTTCGACGTGCTTGAAAAATATGTTCGAGCCCTCACTGCTCCATGTCTCACGGCAGTTAGACACATGAAGGGATTGCAATCCCTGCATCTCCTGCAGCTGTCGAACAGTCGCGAGACATCCAGGTGCCTCAAACATTTTATTCAAGCTCACCGAAGTCACTCGGTTAGCACACGAGCATGCTCGGATAACACCTTATCCGAGCATATTTGCTCATCACTAATTGAAACAATCCTTATAAACAAAATGTGCTTTTCCATTTGAGACTAAGTTCAAAACGAAAGTAATATATACAGTACATATATATATATATATATATATATATATATATATATATTGTAAGGTTTTACTCACTGGGCTGCTTCAGAGGTAATTCAAGAGACACTTTCTTATGCAAAAAGTCTTTAGGTTTATTGCATCATAAACCATATGGTAACATACAATACACTCTTCAATGCTTCAGCTCCTGCCTGGAGCCTCGCTCTTCAGTCACAGAGACCTCTCTGTAATGTCCCGCCTTGGACACATGGAAGCCTGTCCACACTGGCAGACTCCCACACACTCTCTCACAGGTGCAAAACACACTCCATTACATAGGTGTAACTCCACCCACAGGTGAGGTCAGGAATCACATGGTTATGTCACATGGTCATGACCTCACCACAGGTCCTTTAGCTACACCATTACATATAGGTTTTATCCCAGGTATTTAGACACAAGCCTCTTGGGTGGGTTTGTAGGTGACTGGACCCACCCAGCTCTCCTAGTCACCTGGAAGCTCAGGCTTCCATCACAGGGCCACCCACCTCTGTGATACATAATGTCCATCCATCACATGCCTCCATGCATATCCCGAGGGCCATACACAGTGCCCCCTAGCTGCATCAGGGGTCATTACACCACATACCTCCCCCCTCTGTTCAAACTTGTGGGGTTGAACACTTTTTACCCGACCAGAGATCCTTCTCGGTCGTCTCTGCCAGTCAAACCGTCTCTCTAAGTCGGACCCTGCTACTAATCTCTTTGGTAGGCGTCTGTCCTCCGACTTTGTCACATCTGTTGCTGAGAGGCCCTCCTGTCAGACCACCCGCATCCCCAGCGGTCAGTACGGCGTCGCAATTCTCTTGCACCCATACGTCCTGTCTGGTCTGAGTCCTTTTCATTTTGTCTACTACAGGTTCTCCTGCTTAGGTCACTCATCACTGAGCTAACTGAGGCATCACTATTTCTACCTCTTCCATCAGGCTCTCTTCGCCTCTCAACACTACGGATTGAAGGTGGCGGCCATCTTCTTTCCATTTCCTGCAGCTCTCTGTTGACCTGCTCCCTCTCCAGTCGTAGCTGCTCTACTTCTCTCAAGTATGACACACGATACTCCAGGAGCATCCGGATATTCCCAAGGCTCTCCCTGGATCCGACAACGAGGAATGGAACCATCCCATCTTCACCCCTGACCTGAACTTTGTCATCAGCCGGGATCCTGACTCTCGTCACACCGGACTTATTCACCATCTCCTGCATCACTTTCCCAAGTCTTCCGATGACTTTCTTCACCAGACCTCTGGGCACTTGAATGATGTCTTCCACCAATCCAAGCTGATTTTGAGCCTTTCTTGCTTGCTCCAAACGTCGAGCGGCTTCTTTATTCCTCCACATGATCATCTGTTTCGTTCGGAGGCATTGTAGATGCATGTCTCTCAGGACAGCCACTCGCTTCAGTGTGACTTCCTTAGTCGACAGTATGACTAACTGTTTCATCTCTGGCACCCAGTTCACACTACATGCTTCTACCGCTTTTCTAAAGGCCTCATGCACATCCTCACTGGCACAAGCTTCTTGCATGTCTTCGGGTACCTCTATTATACACTTGAAAACCGACCCGTCACCTTCTTGGACAGACTATTGGACCTCCTCGTCCTGAGCGTTAGTACGGTTTTCCAAGACCTCGATCTCCTTTGTGTGACCATCTGCATGGCACTTCTCCTGCTGGATTTCTTCTCCCGTAGATTTCTGGAGCTGGGCACTAGTCTCTTCCTCTATCTTGAGCTCCCGGAGAACTCTATCTCGCTCTTCTGCCAAGCAGCGACACTCCTGCTGATGTTTCTCTTGGGCCTCTCTGAGCACCTCCGTCTCTTTCCATAGAGCCTTGTTCATACTCTTACACGCTGACAGATGATTTCTGAGCTTAGAGACTTCCTTCTCCAGCTCCTCCACTTTGTTCTCAATCATTCGTCTCAGGACCCTTTCCTGCTCGACTGCCTCTTTCACTGTTTCTTTACACAGCTCTATCTCCTCATTAAGGACAGTCACCTGACCGGTACCTGACCCTGACTCTTCCTCATTATTTTGCTTCTTAGAGGATGTAGCCTGTCCCGCCTTTCCACGGCCCCTGCGGCGAGAGGTAGATCGGCCATTTTTACTCGGCTCCACGTTACTGCACTCGCTTTCCCTTGCAGTCGAGTCACAGTCTGCATAGGAGTCACTCCCACTCCCCCTGTCATCCTGGAACTGCACGTCCCCACTTAGACAGGTCTCTGCCCTCTTTTCTGGAGCTGTACCGTTTCTCACGGTCACAAGTCTTGTCACGTCCAAGTCCCCGAGTTGGTCTGACCCACACTTTCTTCTGGTCACCTGGAACTCTAGACTATCGATATTAGGTGTTACCTTCTTTTCACACATCACACCATCAGGACCCACTACAGCAGTCTGCTGTGGCGAGACTCCCTTAGGGTCATTCTTGCTCCCTTCTGAGCAATCAAGCACTCCTCTTTCCTCCCACAAATCCCAAAACCGTTTAAAGTCCTGGCCAATTACTACAGGGTATGGTAAGTCCGGGACTACAGGGACATCATGGGTAGCAATAATAGTGGACGTCTCAATGATTACCCTGGACACCGGATAATCCCTAGAGACTCCATGTCCGCAGTGGACTTCCATCTTCCTTCCGGGAATCAGATAGACAGGGAGTGTGGCGCTCACCAGTGTCACCTGGCTCCCTGAGTCCAGAAGTCCAATCACACACTCTCCATTGACTTCTACAGAACAGCTCCCTGACACCTTGTCAGATGGAAAGTCAGTACAACATCCTGGACATGCGCTGTTCGGACCCTGAACCTGGCAACCGTCCTTCAGCTTAATCATCGCCACCTCTTTTCCTGCTGCCACCCCAATTTGGGATACCACCCCCTTTTGGGACTCCGCCCCCTTTTGGGTAACCATCCCTGTTTTGGGTTGCCGCCCCCCTTTTGGGACTCCTCCCCCTCTAGGGACACCACCCAACACTGGGGTACACATCACGGCTCTTACAGGCCCCAGTCCGCACAGACCCTTATGTCTCTCAGGGCTGGTACCGTCACTTTAAGAGGTCACCCACTCTGGACCTGATGTCCTTATGGTACCTCACCAGCTCCTGCTGGTACTGCCACCACCCGCCAGCACCTCCGGCTGCCGCGCACAAGCCGCTGCTGCCACTGCAGCTCTTGCTGCTGCAGAACCTCTTGCTGCAAGTCACTGTAGCTCCTGCTACCACAGGTCTCTGCACGCTGCGCTGTCTTGCCGCTTGTCACCTTCGTGACCCCACAAGTCACAGCCAGCCGCTTGTCACCTTCATGACTCCTCCGAGCCACAGCAAACAGCTCACACGTGTTCCAGAAGAAGAAAAAAAACACCAAAAAAAAAAAAATAGTTTCTCACTGATTCTTCTCACTGATCCCGACCAGCCTAGCACGGTTGTCAAGACCGTCCCCTGTTGGCGTCAGCCACACAGGTTCCTGGAGACCTCAGCCTCAGAGGTACCCAACAAACACAAAAATACAGTCTTTCTCACTGACCCGTCAGCACTCCACAGACTCCTGTCTGTCACTCTTGGCCACAGAGATTTCCGGACACCTCCTCTCTCAGAGAGGCATCCCACAAAGGAAAAAACAGTCTCACTGACCCGTCAGTACACCACAGACTCCTGTCTGTTACCTGTTGGCCACGCAGGTTTCCGGACACCTCCTCTGAGGTATCCTCTCAGCATGCTTTTTGCTTACTTCTCAATGACTCCGGTCACATAACACAGACTCCTGTCTGTCACCACTGCTTAACAGTTTCTTCAGGTACCTCATATCAGAGGCACCCCATAAACATTAACACAGTTTATTCGTGACCACTGGTCACACTCACGGTTTTCACAGACCGTCCGTTCCTCCTCTGGTTCCTGATTCCCAGTCCTGGAACATGTGCTCCTTGGACCGCTGCCAGCATTCCATCCACCAATTGTAAGGTTTTACTCACTCGGCTGCTTCAGAGGTAATTCAAGAGACACTTTCTTATGCAAAAAGTCTTTAGGTTTATTGCATCATAAACCATATGGTAACATACAATACATTCTTCAATGCTTCAGCTCCTGCCTGGAGCCTCGCTCTTCAGTCACAGAGACCTCTCTGTAATGTCCCACCTTGGACTCATGGAAGCCTGTCCACACTGGCAGACTCCCACACACTCTCTCACAGGTGCAAAACACACTCCATTACATAGGTGTAACTCCACCCACAGGTGAGGTCAGGAATCACATGGTTATGTCACATGGTCATGACCTCACCACAGGTCCTTTAGCTACACCATTACATATAGGTTTTATCCCAGGTATTTAGACACAAGCCCCTTGGGTGGGTTTGTAGGTGACTGGACCCACCCAGCTCTCCTAGTCACCTGGAAGCCTCCCAATATATAGCACAACTCTCAGCAGTAGATCTGCTGAACAAAACATGCTCAGGCTTCCATCACAGGGCCACCCGCCTCTGTGATACATAACGTCCATCCATCACATGCCTCCATGCATATCCCGAGGGCCATACACAGTGCCCCCTAGCTGCATCAGGGGTCATTACACCACAATATATATATATATATATATATATATATATATATACACACACACACACACACACACCATGCCATATAGCTTGAGTAGTCATTTTTTCTGTTTTGTCTCCTTCTGCTGCAAAGAGTATCATGCTGCCACAATTTGTACTGTTTTTAGGTTGCAAGGTTAAAGTTATCATCTGAGGAAGCTTTTCGGATGCAAAGAGAGAATGATATCAAATGTCAGCACAAAATTGTAGAAATGATGGCCCTGATGGAAAAACACAAGGTAATCTAAAAACAGTGACAATTAATTTGAGCCAAAAAATGAAGTCTCTGCATGGATGAGACAATAAAGGTAGGTATTTTGTTTTTACTTCCTGTGACACGGCACCGGCCCTGACTGACAGCCGGCACTAATAATGATGTGCTGGATGTCAGTTAATGCTGGGGGCACTGCTACAGCTGCCACGCTTTATGCATTGAGCAGTGATTGAAACCATGCCATGAACACTGCCTGGGGAATAAAGTTAATTTGCTCCTGGCATCAGGGCTCTAAGAGACGTAATAATGTGCAAAAAACATATATACATGAATATAGGGGCTAGAGATAGCTCAATGTTGGTCTCCCCATCATATATAATTAAGTAAGTAGGTGGGTTCTGCTATATCATAAAATCAATATTAGGATACAGAGTACCCAGAAAAACACCACTCAAAAAAGATACAAATTGATTAGAGTAAATATTAAAAAACATGAACCAAACATACATGGGACATGTGAAAGGATTCAAAGAGGGATTTAATCAAGTAAGAAAAAAGGTGGCAGGGTGAGATCAGAGTAAAGGGTAACAATATGATCTATATCAGACAAAAGGGGTACTGATTAGGTTCAATTTTTCAAAAGACTCATGTGAAATATAAATGACTCAATCACTGTGGACCATGATACGATGTCATAACACAGTAAGCAAAAAATAGTAAGCAATAAACAGGAAATTAGTCAGTTCACACAGAAGATCATGCAGTGCAATATTAAATTTCAATGTGAAAGACTAATATTTGAAAGAGCGGGAGATGCAAAGTGCAAAATAGGGTCTTATCCCACAAATAAACCAGAGAGCTTCCAAAAAACTGCTCACCTGATATTAGAAGGTCAGAGCGTGTGTAGATAAAGGCTGCTGCAGGTCCACGAGACGATCAACTACCAAATAATACAGTATACCACATAGGAAATGTGGATTATATCCGTGCTGCCTTAATAATGAAATTCCAGAGGAATGAAGAAGTTTAAACAGTGGTTTATTCAACGTGTTTCAAGGTCATTAGGACCCCTTCTTCAGGAAATACCACATACAACAAGCCATTAAAAGGTATCAACCACTGAGGACTCTCAATTCTAAATATTTTTCCACATACAACAAGATCATTCCTCTGGAATTTCATTAAGGCAGCGCGGATGTAATCCACATTTCCTATGCGGTATAATGTGAAAGACTAATCAGTTCATATATGGCATAGATGTAATATAGAGGTTACCCATGGTGAAGTTAATGGACCCCACACGCAGCCAACAATACCCTGACGCACGTTTCACTGTTACGCTTTCTCAAGGGTAGTGTGTCTAGTACGTTCTCATGTATCTGTTTGCTCGTGGGCCAATTGTGCGTAGCGCATGGAGCACCACCATCAATTCCAACAGGTGTAAGGAGGAAAAGCCTCGTGACATCACAGCAACGCTCTGGTATTTGGAAGAGGCCCTGACAGATGCAGAGACAATGGGCATAATGCGCATGCATGTACTAGGCACCATTTTTACAGAGTCCAATGAAAGCGGCCCTTTTGGTGTGTTTATATTGGGCCAAAAAACGGTGTTGCAGAGTAGAAAAGTGAAATTCGGAAGTGTGCTGAAGGTGTCATAATGAGACAATGAGAATTTATATGTGAGCGTTGTCTCAAAAGGAGGAAAAAATTGTGAGTGAAATGAGTAAAAGAAAATGTTGCATAGACTGCCTTATCAAGCATGAGACAGGAGACAGCAATTATACTGCTGGTAAAGTGCTGAAGCATCATATGTGAACAAGTGGGTATGCTCACAGCAATGTGTGTAAACTGCAGGTGCGGAATTTAGACATATAGATAGTCTCATGTGTAGAAAAAATAATATATGGTCATTCCATTTAGAATCTGATATTAAAGGTGGAAAATAAAGAGGAGGAGGAAAAAAAAAAAAGGGAAAAAAGGGGAGGGAAAGTTTAAGGAGACGAATAGAAATGGACATATACAGTAACTATTCAGAGGCATAGGAAAAATATACAGTATATCATAACAATGTTTAGCAATTCCAAAAGGAAATGTATCTTTATCCAGATGGACATCCCATCGCGTGTAGGGTTGCGAGATATGATATAGATGGATCCAAGGAAATTATATCATTCATCTCTATTTCAATTGTCACCTCTCCAATGATGGTAAGTATCGGTACCCTCACAAAGTTTAGGTTTCCCTCCTCAATACCCAAATGCGTAGTATCACAGAGAAGAGATTAGGTGCATATATTCTACTATGATTGAGGAAAGAAAGTTAGAAGGACAAAAGACACACAATAGAAACATAAAAAAATTATTAAAAATGGCAGAGATTACAAAAAGGAAGCAAAGCTTATTTTTTCGTTCAATCCCATATGGGACAAAGTCCCCAGGTCTACAGTCCACCTGGCCTCAAGTTTAGCCAGGGTTTGTTTAACATTCCCTCCTTTAGTGCCGCATTGGACCCTGTCAATGTCCCTGACATGAAAGCCATGAGGTTTTGACTTGTGGGGCTTTTTAAAATGTTTGGGTATGGTATTGAGTGAGGAAAGGTCATCCACCTCTGCTGTCACAATGATGTCCCTGACATGTTACATAGGGGTCCTTCCTCCATACTCCAATTAGGTTGGTTCTCTTATTATTCACATTTGTATTTACATATTACTTGTTTGGTTTGCCAGCATTGTTTCTCTTGGTCCTAGCATTTGCACTGATGTGTTTTAATTGCCCTTATTTTCTATTGTTCTGGTCAGCAATCTTTATCTGTATACATAGGGATCCTTAAGTGTCAACTTATTTATTTATATTCATATATATTTTTCTATATTTTTGGTAGGTCTGGTTTTGACCACCTTGTATGTACTTTCTTGGCACTTTATATTTGATTAATTTTTTGGCACTTTATATCTGATTAACTTTTATATTTGTGGTTCCCTTTGTATACTTCATTTATTGCTGCATCATTTTTATATAGACCTTGACTTCATGCTGAAACATACCAGCCGTTTTGGAGATGGTATTTAGATGTTGCTGATTCCCTTATATTCTTATGGTGTTAGTCTCTACTGTGTTATTAATTGACTATTTTGTATCAATAAAACTTATTCAATCTTTTATTGCTCTATGTCCATTGGTTTTTTCGGATATTGACTTATTATGGATGAGCCTCTTGTTATTTAGCCTTATTTTGGGATTATTAAAATGTTTGGGTATAGTATTGAGTGAGGAAAGGTCATACACCTTTGCTGTCACAATGATGTCCCTGACATGTTCCCAAGTGTAATGTATGTAGTACAGTTCATATAGCGTCTTGTGCTTGGGTGCGATGAAAATACATGAGACACAGGTTTGATATAGAAGGTCTTGTATTACTTCATACAAGTGGCAAAAATAGTCACACAGTTTGCAGAAACAGAAGCAGGAGACACAGCAGGCCAGAGTAACTTAAGCTCAGCAATCACTCTCCACAACAGGTTCAGGATCTTCTTCTCTGTTACCGTAAGTCCATGGAAACGTGGATCTTTCAAAGAGCAGGGTTCCAGAGTCCACAAGTGTTCCAGAGTTCCTCAGTAGGAATAGCTGGAGTACAAAGTCCAAGGCTTCCAGGAGTCAGGTCACAGGTTCACTGCAGGCTAGATTCTGAAGCACTGATTGCTCGGCTGTGGCTGCTTAAGAAGCAAGAGGGAGAGAATCAGGGCGGGAACATGAAAGCTGGAAACTCCATATTGACTGAGGGCAAGATAGCTGCAGCAAGACAGAAAGCAAAATGGCTGACGGAAAAACTGAGTTTCAAGAACATGTACAAAGAACCTTACATTACTCCCCCCTTAGGGACAACCTCCGGATGGCCTCAGACCAGGCTTGTCTGGGTACCTCTGATGAAACTGGCGGAGCAAACGAGGAGCATTAACGTTATTGACTGGTTCCCATGAGTTGTCCTCCACTGGGTAGCCCTGCCATTTAATCAAATATTGTAACTGATTTCTGTATAACCTGGAATCTAGAATTCTTTCCACCACAAATTCTTCCTGACCATCGACTAGCACTGGGTCAGGGCAAGGAGAAGAACGTCCAGGAAACGTATTGGGTGTTGCAGCCTTTAGTAGGGATACATGAAAGACAGGATGGATTCTCATAGTTCTAGGCAGTTGAAGACGACAAGCAACGGCACTTATAATTTTACTGATTTTATAGGGTCCAATGTACTTATGTCCCAACTTAGACGATGGAATCCTTAACTTAAGATTTCTGGTTGACAGCCAGACCAGGTCTCCTACCTTGAAAGCTGGTGCAGGTTTACGAAATTTATCTGCTGCTTTCTTGTACCTTTCCTGAGCCAATTCCAGATTCTCCTTTAGAAGATCCATATTCTTCTGTAAAGACGTGATTCTTTCAGCCACTGCTGGTAAAGGCGTTTCTATGGGAAATCGTGGAAGAATGTTAGGATGATAACCTAGATTGGAGTAAAAAGGAGACTGCTTAGTGGAGGCGCTCTGAGAGTTGTTATAAGAGAACTCAGCCAATGGAAGTAGATCCACCCAATCATCCTGTAGGTGGCAGATAAAGCAGCGGAGATACTGCTCCAGAGTTTGATTGGTTCGTTCGGTCTGTCCATTAGTCTGGGGATGAAAAGCAGAAGAATGGTTTACTTTAATGTCCAATGCTGCACAGAAATTTTGCCAAAACCTTGAAGTGAATTGCACCCCTCGATCCGAAATGACCTCATCCGGTACTCCATGTAAGCGAAACACATCTTTAATCATCAAATCTGATGTCTGTTTTGCAGTGGGTAAGCCGACACAAGGGATAAAATGAGCTGCCTTTGTTAAACGATCAACCACCACTAGAATGGTGTTTTTCCCTTGAGAGGTTGGTAACTCCACAATGAAGTCCATAGAAATGGATCCCCACGGGCGGGACGGGGTGGGAAGAGGTTGTAACAGACCAGTTGGTGAGGAGCGAGGTGTCTTGCATCTTGCACAGACTTCACATGAAGTGACATAGTTTAAAACATCCTTCCTGCAAGTGGGCCACCAAAAGAAACGAGAAAGAAATTCCTGTGTCTTTAGAATTCCTCTATGCCCAGCTATCTTGGAATCGTGAATGAGTTGCAATACTCTCAATCTGACTGTTTCAGGAATATACAGACGTTGTCCCAGAATCCACACACCATTCTTAAAGACAAGACTTACGTCCCTCGGGGGTTGTGCCAACAAGGAATCCGCATGGTATGCTTCCTTGATGTCCTTAAGTAGGTCTTGATTATGAATCACTCCCAGGAATCTAGAGTCAGGAAGAATAGTCTTAGGAGGAGCAAGTGGACGGGTCTCTGCTGAATGAATCCTAGAGAGTGCATCAGCCTTTCCATTGCGCGATCCTGGTCTATAAGAAATGACAAAGTTAAATTGGTTTAAGAAAAGATTCCAGCGAGCCTGGCGAGGAGTCAGGCACTTAGCCGACCTGATAAATTCAAGGTTACGATGGTCTGTCAGGACGACTATTTGCTGTGCAGCTCCCTGAAGAAGGTGTCTCCATTCTTTGAAGGCGGCAATAATGGCCAACAACTCTCTATTGCCCACATCGTAGTTCCTCTCAGCCGAAGACAACTGCTGGGAAAAGAAGGCACAGGGATGCAAGACATTCTACTCACCTGTTCTCTGAGAGAGTATAGCTCCAACGGCACAGTCTGAAGCATCCACCTCTATTATGAAGGCAAGTTCGGGGTTGGGATGTACCAAGATAGGAGCGGTGGTAAATTTATCTTTGAGACGGGAAAATGCTTCCTGGGCTTGGGGAGTCCAGGAGAACCTAGACTCTTTCTGGGTAAGTTGGGTGATAGGTGACACTACCTCAGAGAAATTCCTAATGAAACGTCTATAGAAATTGGCAAACCCGATAAAGCGCTGCACCTCCTTCACATTTCTAGGACTTGGCCAATCCTTGATGGCTTGGGTCTTGCTTCCATCCATACTAATTCCTTGTGTAGACAGTACATACCCCAGAAATTGAATTTCGGTCCTATGGAATTCACACTTTTCAAGTTTGATGTAAAGATGGTTTTGTCTTAGACGTTCCAAGACCATTCTCACATGTCCATGATGTTCCTCTGTGGAGTTAGAAAAAATTAGAATATCATCCAAATAAATCACAACAAATGTATCTAGGAGATCCCTGAAGATGTCATTCACCAAGTGTTGGAAAGTGGCTGGGGCGGTACTCAGACCAAAAGGCATAACTAGATATTCAAAGTGTCCATAGCGTGACCTGAATGCAGTCTTCCATTCATCCCCAGGTCTAATACGGACCAAGTTATAGGCCCCACGGAGATCCAATTTAGAGAAAATTTTGGCATGCCGCACTCTCTCCAATAACTCAGGGATTAAAGGCAATGGATAACGGTTTCTAATAGTAACCTTATTGAGTTCCCTATAGTCTACGCAGGGTCTCAGAGATCCATCTTTCTTCTTCACAAAGAATATGGGTGCACCTGCAGGAGATGAAGAGGGGCGTATGAAGCCCTTGGCTAGATTTTCGTCTATGTAATCCTTTAAAGCCTTTAGCTCAGGCCCCGCCAGGGGGTAGATCTTACCAAAAGGTATCTCTGCTCCAGGCAATAATTCAATTGGACAATCATATGGACGGTGAGGGGGAAGCTGGTCAGCGTTCTTCTTGTCACATAAATCCACATAGTCCTGGTATACAGCTGGTAGTTCAGGGACTGACATGGTTCCTTTAGGAACAGAGCAAGCTGAAACTTCTGGACTCATCTGTTTCTCTGGAAAGTGTAATTCCTTGGTCTCCCAGTTAATGGTAGGGTTCTGAGCCTGCAGCCATGGTAGCCCTAGAATAATGGGAAAGTGGGGAGAAGAGATAAGCATAAAGGACAGTTTCTCTTGATGATCTTTACCCATAAGGACCCTCAAAGGCTCCGTTTCCTGATCCACTGGTCCAGAGGTCAGCAGGGAGCCATCTACAGTTTCCATCTGTACTGGAGTAGCCTTCTTCACTGAACGTATCCCCTGTTTCAGAGCAAAGGAGACATCCATAAAATTCCCACTTGCCCCTGAGTCGATCATAGCAGAGCTAGACACCCAGACTGAGTCAACCCAGAGTTTGATGGAAAGGAAGCAATGAGAATTGTTTTTCCTACAACTCAGCTGGGACACCTGAAAAATTGCAGCGTTTACACAGTCATCGTCCTCAGAAGTAATGGAGTTTAAGTCCGAGAAATCAATATCTGTTGCTGCAGATCTCTCTGGAGCCTGAGGCTCGGACCTGACAGATCTCCTCTCGCAACACTCACAGTGAATGAGTGCTGCAGTAGTCTTACGAGAACGGCTGGGGCAGTTTATAATGAAGTGCCCTGACTTACCACAATAGAAACATAGATTTTCCTTAAAACGATGTTCCTTGCGTGCATCACTAACCCGTCTTTGTAAAGAGTCTACCTGCATGGGTTCAGGTTCAGGTTCCCGTGTGATCCTACTCAAAGGTTCCTTAGCTGGGGAGGAAGGTAGGAAAAGGTTAGTGCGATTGCTTTCGAACCATCTCTCTTGCCTGCGTTCAGTCAGGCGAGCATCAATACGGATGCAGTAGTTAATAAAGTCACCTAACGCAGTGGGAGGGTCGGCACGAGCAAGTTCATCCTTAATTAGTGGAGACAACCGCTTTCGAAAAATAGATTTTTTGGCGGAACTGTCCCAGGTGGTATCAAGGGCCCATCTCCTGAAATCCAAGGCATATTCGGCTACCGAGTGCTTACCTTGGCGCAAAGTTAACATGGCTGCTTCAGCTGTTGCACCTCGATTGGGGTCATCAAACACCTGCCCCATGGCTGAAATGAAAGCATCAAGATGATCCAAACATTCATCCTCAGTCTCAATCAGAGGGTTTGCCCACATCAAAGCCTTGTTGGTAAGTAACATAATTATAGTAAGCACTTTAGATCGTTCAGTGGGAAATTGTGAAGCATGTGCAGAAAAAAACAGATTGCATTGGTTAATAAATCCCCTGAATTTTTCACGTTCACCGCCAAAACGAAAAGGGGGCAACTTGGGAATCCCATAACTCGGGGCTACGGCAGGAGCCTGGACTCGCTCCTCTAGAACCTCAATCCTGGCTCGCAAATCCTGGGCAGTCTGTCCAAACACTTGCAAATTGTGATTAGTGAGGTCCTGTAGGTTTGTAAAACGGGTTTTTATAGTCTGTAAATCTGCAAGGATATTATCAGTCACTCCGCAAAGTTCCTTTATGCGGGCCTCCATTTTCCAGATCTTTTAAGACAGGAGTACTGGAAGGAGAGGAGAGAAAAAAAAACAATAGTGTTTACCTGTGGTAACACTGCAGAGAGAAAAAAAAATTAAGGGAACTGCTCACCTGGAATGGTTGTGAGAAGTCACAACCACTATTATCACAGAAAGTTCAACCGGACATCTGATATCCACAGTTACAGCAGACACAAAAGAGGGAAGAAAAAAAAAAAAAAAAAAAAAACAATAGTGTTTACCTGTGGTAACACTGCAGAAAAAAAAAAACTTAAGGGAATTGCTCACCTGGAATGGTTGTGAGAAGTCACAACCACTGTCATCACAGAAAGTACAACCGGACATCTGATATCCACAGTTACAGCAGACACAGCCTTCCCAGACCCAGCAGACACTAACGTTTTGGCTTCAGAATCTTGTAATGTATGTAGTACAGTTCATATAGCGTCTTGTGCTTGGGTGCGATGAAAATACATGAGACACAGGTTTGATATAGAAGGTCTTGTATTACTTCATACAAGTGGCAAAAATAGTCACACAGTTTGCAGAAACAGAAGCAGGAGACACAGCAGGCCAGAGTAACTTAAGCTCAGCAATCACTCTCCACAACAGGTTCACGATCTTCTTCTCTGTTACCGTAAATCCATGCAAACGTGGATCTTTCAAAGAGCAGGGTTCCAGAGTCCACAAGTGTTCCAGAGTTCCTCAGTAGGAATAGCTGGAGTACAAAGTCCAAGGCTTCCAGGAGTCAGGTCACAGGTTCACTGCAGGCTAGATTCTGAAGCACTGATTGCTCAGCTGTGGCTGCTTAAGAAGCAAGAGGGAGAGAATCAGGGCGGGAACATGAAAGCTGGAAACTCCATATTGACTGAGGGCAAGATAGCTGCAGCAAGACAGAAAGCAAAATGGCTGACGGAAAAACTGAGTTTCAAGAACATGTACAAAAACCTTACACCCAAGTTCTAATCCATAGTTCTGTCTAGAAAGGACGTACGGGGCCACAGGCCCTCAAGGGAGGCCAACATGATGAGGTGACGTGGGATTAAAGGGAGCTGTAAAGGGGATAATAAAGAAGAGTAAGTGAGGGGTTAAGTTTAGCTGTCTAGGTAGGGGAGGAGGGGGGAGCGGAGTGATTCTGGCCATATAAATAGGGGGTGGACATGTTGAGTAGCCACCATTTTGGGTACACACCGGCACAGAGCAAACTGTGTACCTGTACTGTCATGGAAGTGGAGGCCTTAATCCAGAGGCTGAGAGATGCGGCAGGTTCACAAGGCACTGACTGGCTCCAGACATCTGTGCAAGGCCTGCTGCAGGGGGTGGCATCAGGAGCTCCCACTGCTCATCCAGCCGGACAACAGGCGAGGAGGTGCAGGCCTCCTGAGCGCCTCAGTCCGGACGTGACACCCCGGGCCCATCGCCGTATGAGGAGCCCCTCCAGGGACCCTCCAGCTCCGGGCGGTGCAACAGGGGGAGGGGCCGTCCTCCCTCTCTACAAGGAATCGCCAGCAGCGATCATCGGGACCAGGAGCGGCAGGTGCCTGTGCGGTGCAGGCGCCTGCTCAGCAGAGCAGAGTGAGGGAAAGCAGGAGACGGGGGTCACACAGTGCGGTCCCTCAGCAGGAGCGATGCGAGCAGCGATCCGCTGGCTCAGCCTGCAGCACGTCGCTGCCAGTGGCGCAGGAGGTAGCTGGGCACAATGTGTCTAGCTCCAGGGGGGGTCCTGTAACTTCTTGGGATAGAGGAAACGGGCAGCAGTCGGCTGCCTCGGTCAGCGCGTCGGTGAGAAGTCAACAGAGGACGACTGTTGGAGGCAGGTTGGAGGACACATCAGCGAGCAGCACATCATCCACAGCTCCTGGGTCCCTGTTCAGGTGGCCAGCGCAGTCCGCGCCGGGGGCTGGCGACCTGCAACACAGGGAGACCCAGGAGCTGCACCCACATCTCAAGTGCAGGACGTCAGTGAAGCAGGATCGTCCCGTCAGAACCCTGTATCTTCGGCTGCTGGGGACACAGCACCCAGGCAGCCAGGTGAGGCCGATTATATGTTACCTATTGTACCCCGCTTACTTCCACCTGGGTATGGGAATTGGGATGGGTCATCTGGGGGGGTTAGCAGGGGAATGGAGTTTATGCATGTTCTTAATGATGTAGCCAGGGTTTGTGGGCTGCGTAGTGGGGTGCCGCCGGCTGCAGCGTGGCTGGCAATTATTAGGCAGCAAGCGTCTATTGGGAGTTATCAGGGTTCCGGTGTGGCTCAGAATGTTTCTGGCCAAGGGTTAAGTGTGGCGGAATCAGAAGGAGGGAGTGTAGCAGCGGCTGTAACAGAAGGCGCACCGTACAGCGCGGGGTCCGGGCCGTAATCGAAAAAGATGATACAATCCGTTTAGATGACACCACTAGGGGTGAAGTGTACGTGTGCTTTGAGGGCCCGTTAGGGGCTCACCTGAAGCAGGAAGTCAGAGATAGGATATGGAAAGGAGAATATGTTGATATATTTTCCTTATTACCGTTAGAACGCTTTAATCTGGATAGATTGAAGGGAGACGAATCTCGGAAAGAGGATGAGGAGAAACGGAGGCATCGTCTCATCCCTAGGACTTTTTCGAACTGGCTTCAAGCATTTGCCATACTCGCAAGTGTGATTGGCGAAAAGGCGCCCGAAAACTGCTCCGGCCTTTTTTGTTATATGGACGCGGTGGGTGAAGCGTATCGGGTTTATGGGGGGCAAGGTTGGCTCAGGTACGATGAACAATTTAGACAGCGGAGGGCAGTGCGTCCCAGCATTCGGTGGGAGCACAAGGATATAGCTCTTTGGATGAGGTTGATGGCCCCTCCTAGGGCTAGTCAGGGTGTGCAGTCCTTTCATAGCAGCACCAGGGGTGCAGGACAGTCGGCTCACTCGGTGGCACTGCAGAAGGGACTGTGTTTCTCCTTCAATGAAGGCGCTTGTAGATTCGGGATTAAGTGCAAATTCAAGCACGAATGCTTTGCTTGTGGGGGCCCACATGGGTCTTCAAAATGTTTCAAGGGCCGACAGAAGGGCTCTGATACAGTTGACAAAAGGAGTGACGCCAGTGCGTCTGGGCGAGATGGTGGGATATCTAAATAGATATCCGGATAAGGTTGTGGCGGTTTTATTAAAAGAAGGTTTTGAAAATGGTTTTAAGATTCCTTTTGTTGAACATGAGGTGCAATGCTCTAGGAAGAATTTAAAATCAGCTTATCAGTTTCCTGATGTTGTGACGGAAAAGTTGCGTAAAGAGGTAAATTTGGGCAGGATGGCGGGGCCTTTTGAGGAAATCCCGCTCAGTGCTCTGAGGGTGTCCCCGTTAGGGGTGGTGACCCAAGAAGAAGCCCAACAAATTCCGTCTGATTCATCACCTGTCTTTCCCAAAAGGGTTGTCAGTGAACGACAGAATCGATCCGCAACTTTGTTCAGTTTCATACACATCATTTGATGCGGCAATGGATTGGGTGCGGGTATGTGGCAAAGGCTCATTGTTGGCAAAAACTGACATAGAAGCCGCTTTTCGTTTATTGCCAGTACATCCGGAGAGCATGCATCTTTTGGGTTGTTTTTGGGATGGGGTTTTTTCGTGGACCATTGTCTCCCAATGGGTTTATCCCTGTCATGTGCCTACTTTGAGACTTTCGGTACGTTTTTGGAGTGGGTCGTTAAGGATGTTGCGGGTTTGAGTTCTTGTATTGATTATTTGGACGACTTTGTTTATAGGCCCGGCTAAAACGGCAGATTGTTCTGTTTTACTGAGGACAATGGAGAGAATGGCAAAGAAATTTGGTGTCCCACTGGCCGCTGATAAAACGGTTGGGCCTGTAACGTCACTGACGTTTCTTGGCATAGAGATTGACTCGGTAGCCATGGAGTGTAGATTGCCGGATGAAAAAGTGACGGCCTTACGGGAGGAGGTTCTTAAGGCGTGTAGTGTGAAAAAGATATTGTTGCGTGATTTACAATCGTTGTTGGGAAAACTGAATTTCGCCTGTAGGATTATGCCAATGGGGCGTGCATTTTGTCGCAGGTTATCTTTGGCGACGAGGGGTGTAAACATTCCTTCCCATTTCATCAGATTAAGAAGAGAGTTGAAACAGGATTTGAAGGTTTGGGCCGAGTTCTTGGAGGAATACAATGGTAAATCAATTTGGATCAGGACGGAAGAAAGCACGGAGGCGTTGGGTTTT